>JASSUY010008203.1:4528-24197 GCA_032466535.1 Forpus xanthops | reverse complement strand
GGGGGGGGGGACGGAGACGGACGACAACGGGACTGAGTGGTTGGGCTTGGTATCAGGTGATGGGGATGCACTGCTTGGTGGGGCTGGGTGAGCAATTATATTCTTTTCCCTTGTATTTCTCCTGTCATTATTATTATTGGTGGTAGCAGTAGTGATTTGTGTTATACTTTAGTTACTATTCTGTTCTTATCTCAACTGGCGAGAATTGCATTCTTTCAGTTCTCCTTCCAATTCCTCCAGGAGTGGGGGGAAGAAGGAGGCGGAAGTGAGTGAGACAGAAAACTGTGTGGCTTAGAGACTTAAACCATGACACCTGCCTTACCTGTATTCCTGTCTTGGTGCTTGGCATCAGAAAAATCATACCAGCCAGAGGGGTGACCCAGGCTATGTGGTATCCATAGTGCAATTCTAGGGAAATCCACTTGGTTGCTGCACTCCCTATCACCCTTCATCAGTGCAGCTCAATCAGCAGAGCTCTGCTGGAGCCACTGGTCCCAGCCCAGTGCATTCAACCCCCAGGCCATCAAAGGAAATCTCAACCACATTGTTCCTTCACATCTATGAGGCCAAGAGGTGTCCCCAGCCCTAGCGTTCCTACTGCTACAGGCCATCTGGCCAATATGGCCCTTCTTCTTCGAAGACCAGATGCATGAAATTTCAGGAGCTGTTGAGGAATAGCGGACAGCAATTAGTGGTGGAGGATGCTGGCAAGCACCCTGCACACTGAAGGGTGTGTGCCCTGGTGCTCACTGGATCACCCTGCAGGGAGTGTGGAAAGAAATTCCTTGAACGCTGCTTGTGCCTGATCTCTCTTCCATGACCTCTGTGGTAAAAAGTGTGCACCACTTCTCTAAAATTCATAGAGTCATTTAATAGTCTGGGTTTGAAAGGACCTTTAATGGTCATCTAGTCCAACTCCCCTATAATGATCAGGGGCATCTTCAACTAGATCAAGTTGTTCAGAGCCTAATCTAACCTGGCCTTGAATGTTAACAGGAATGGGGCACCTACCACCTTCCTGGGAAACTTGCTCCAGTACTTCGCCACCCTCATTGTGAAGAATTTCTTACTTGTATCTAGGCTAAATCTACTCTTGTCTAGTTTAAAACCATTACTCCTTGTCCTATTGCTACAGGCCATGCTAAAAAAGTCTGTCCTTATCTTTCTTATTAGACCCCTTTAAGTACTGAAATGCTGCAATAAAGTCTCCCCAGAGCCTTCTATTCTCCAGGCAAAACAATCCCATTTCTCAGCCTTTCCTCATAGGAGAGATGTTCCATCCCACTGATCATTTCTGTGGTCCACCTCTGGAGCCATTCCAGTAGGTCCCTCTCTTTCCCGTGTTGACAACTCCGGAGTTGGACAAAATGCTCCAGGATGGGTCTCACCAAAGTGGAGTAGAGAGGGCAGAACGCATAAATTTAAATATGTGTGAGGATGCAGCTTGTTCTCATGGAGTTGATAAGGCCACCAGCAACTTACCCATCTTTAAGTTACGTCCCAAAATGAATCTCACTTTGACCTCCCCCTCTGTGGCTTCAGTGTGAGAGGCTGCATTTTTATGGCATGCTGTCACAGTGGTCATTGGAGAGGATTTGAAGCCAACAGCCCTGGGAGATGCTGCAGTGAAACCTGCTTCTTCCCACTAACCTGATTTTTCCACCCTATTCAGTGATTGCTCAGTGTGGTTACAGACCAAGTACGCTCATGTAATTTATTTTAATGTTTGGTGCTGCTCTAGTAACAAGGCTTAATTTTAAATCTTACTCTTCCCAGTGCAGTATTGACCTCACTGTATAAAACAAACCAACATAAGTCCTCCTCTGCAGGGCTTATAACTCCAATTGAGAAACGTTTCCCCTTGGAAATGCATTGCCATGTGTTAGCCCAGGCACAGGCAATTGAGAAAGGTTAGGAGAACGAAGGCAAGGCACCCGCCCACCAGCAGAGCTCCCCCTGACAGCCCCACTTAGAATTTGGGCTTAAGGTCCTTCCTGGTTAACAACCTTCCATGTCAGTGTAGCAGAGGTATTTAGTAAGTGTGCTAATGAACATATTTCCATTTGGAAGATGAGCATCAATGCTCAGTAGAAGTTAATTAAAATGATGTAAAAGATGACCTTGAAAAGATTAATTGATGTTAGTAACAACTTGGCTTTTCCTCAGGTTTCTCAAAACATAACCTCCTTGTCTGGATCCATAAAAACCTGCTGTGGGATTTCAAGGCAACTTTTTACTTATCCTTTTCTATGTCAGCATTTAACTGTTGTAAGTAGGATTTTGACCTGAAAAAAAACAAAAGTTAAAATACGTACAAATAGAGAGTGGCTAGGATTTTCAGAAACTTTTAGGTGAATTAGGGTCTCCAGTTTGCTGTCATTCTTAACACGACCAAGTCTCGAACTGCTGTAGAAAGGACAACTGTCCTCCTCCTTTACTGCTGCTGCTTTTCTGCCAACCCCCTTGCATTAATTGAACCATGATATAACCACTAATGAGATGAAGTGATTGAAAACACACGCTGTGCCCCTGAGAAGATACACACCACTATTGTAGCGGGGAGCAGGGACAGTCAAATGCACATTTGGGGAGGCATTGAAAGCTGCAGGATCTCCCAGAGAAATGCAGTTCTTTGCTTAGACATCACGCTTGTTGCCACTCCAAGGGCAATATTCTAGTTAATGGGTTACATCTAACTGGCAATATGTTACAGCTCAAAATCACTGTGACAAGTATTGAGCTAATCTGTACTCATTATTAATACTATCTGTGGATTTGTCCCATCCTGGTGTCTGAGAACTCATTAAGATTAAATTCCAGAGGAAATCACTGTAATGTCCCTGGTTTCTAGATGGCATCCAAACAACTTGAACAAGAAGGGGAAGAAGGTGACATATGGGAAAAAAAGCCCTCAGTGGAAGAGGTGAGGGCTCAGCTAGTAGTGACATGATAGATATCCCTGAAGGGGAAAGCACTTCAGGGTATTTCCCTCCTGATGATACCTGTGCTGCAGTGCTCAGTGTCCCAGCACTTCTCTCCACCCAGGCTGGAAACCTGCTCACTGAAATTATCTGAGTTACAAGAAAACACTCAGGCCTTCAACCTCCCATGCCACAGCCACCTCTGCATGGCTGCAGAGAGATTCTGGAGTGCTGCTTCAAGAGCCGTCTGGTCTCAGAACTCCAAGGGTGAGCTTGGAGAGCTCACTCACCTGCACAAAGCTACCCTGTCTGCAGGTGCTTGCAGGATCTATGACCTGATTTGAGTTCAGGTGCTCAGCAGAGGGATCCACACTGTGAGATTTTGGCCTATAACTATATGAAAACTCTTAAAATTATCTTTCAACTGCAGGGCATGATGCTTCAGTCCTTTGTTGCTAAGGCCTCTCTGTTTCAGCACGTCAGGGACCTGTGTTCCCCCAGGCACATGGCTGGTGACAGCAGCAGCCACTGTACGTGCTAGGAGAAAAACATGGTTTGAGCTTCCAGTTCCCACCCTAATATTTATTTTAATGTTTTGTTCTTGACTCAAGACATTATTGCATAAATGCTCTACCACTGCCCTAAGGGGACGTTTTGAAGTGTTTTGATTCCTTTATGTTGTTTTCTTTTTATTCTGTATGTCAAACACAGCAGCTGGGAGTCAAACACAGAGATGAGGAAGATGGAAAGGTCCCAGCATCACCAGGACACAATCCTCCCTGCAGCAGCAGGTGGTTGAGAAGGTGAGTTTTGCCTGGAGAGCAGAAGTATTCTAGCTTTTCAGTAAGAAATCTCATCAAAATAGTATTGACTAGGGCCTCATGCATACAGCAAAAATGTCACTGGTAAATTACAATGTAAATTTGATGCAAATAGGTATCTGGCACTGGCCCCCTGTTTTACTTGGGAATAATTTCCCAGCCCCACCCAAATTAAATCTTTCCCTTCTCTCAATACCAACAAATAATGGGCCACAGCCCTATTCTGGGCCTCGAAGTAGGGACTCCATCTTCCCAAAAGCTAAACACTCCCTAGGGATGCTATTTCACCACTTTCAGTTTTCTATGGCAGCCTCTGCCCAGCCCCACACCAAATGTAGCTCTGTGCTTTTTTCTTCTCTCACTCAACCCTAACCATCAACTTCTCAGCCTTACCCATGAGACAGGGTCCCCACCATCCAGATACTCAGTATTCCTCAGAGATGGATTCCGCTACCAACTTTTGAGTTTCTTGAGCATTATTTCAACTCCATTGACACATGTCCAGCAAGGCCAGAGGCTTTCCCTTTTCCTTTATGTTGGCCCTCATCCTAGTTTGAGCCCTAAACCCAACATCCCAGCCCTCCCATGGACTCAGCATTCCTCAGCAGAGGGTACTTTTTCCAGCTTTCATTGTCCTGTGTCCTCCTGCCAGCCCTGATGTAGATCTGGGCTTTCACTTCTCCTGTCCCTGAGGAAGCAGCTGTGTTCTTGCTGCTCCCTGACAGGCTGCAAACTCTGTATCACCTAGAGCCTCAGTTTTCTCAGTGGAGAGTTCATAAAATCGCATGATGGTTGAGTCGGGAAGAGATGTTTTCAATTTATCTGGTCCACACACACCCCCCCCCCCCCCCCCCCCCCCCGCTCAAGCAGGGCCATCTACAGCCTGTTGTCCAGGAGCATTCCAAATGGCTTTCGAGTATCTCCAAGGATGGAGACTCCACTCCCTGGGCAACCTGTGCCAGTGCTCTGTTACCCTCACAGTAAGAAAGTGTTTTTCACGGTCAGAGGGAACCTTCCGTGTTTCAGTTTGTTCTCATTGCCTCTGCTCCTGTCTTTGGGCATCATTGACAGGACCTGAAAAAGGCCTGGCTGCATCCTCTAAGCACCCTCCCTTCAGGTGTTTGTACATGTTCATGAGATCTCCCTGAGCCTGCTCTTCTCCAGGCTGAACAGTCCCAGCTCTCCCAGTCTCTCCTTAGGTAAGAGATGCTCCAGTCCTCTTTGTAGTCCTTTGTTGGACTCTTTCAAGTAGCTCCATGTCTCTCTCATACTAGGGAGGCCAAGGGCTGGACACAGTACTCCAGATGTGGTTTTATGAGTGCTGAGCAAAGGGAAAGATCACCTCCTAGACCTTCTGGTAACACTCCTCCTAATGCATCCCAGAATACTGCTAGTTAAAATTCCCACCTTTGCTTTGGCAGACCCTTCCCAGCTCTATTCCAGCTGTGATTCTCAGGGGATGGAATGTATTCAGCCTTAAGAAGGAAACACAGAATGGGAGCTTTTCTGATGGAAGGGTGTAGAGCAGATGGAACCAGGCGCTTCCCAGAGGCACACAGTGACAGGACAAGAGGTCACAAGACACAAGTTGGGATTTGGAAAATTCCAGATAGATCTTAAGGGAAAAAACTTCACAGCATTGATCAAACACTGGAAAAGGTGTGGAGAGACACTCTGTCATCAGGGATATTAAAAACTTAGCTTGCCAAGGCCCTGAGTACCCTGACCTAATTTTAAAGCTAGCTGTACTGTGAGCCGGGTGGTCAGATGAGAACCAGAGATCCCTTTCTAATTGAGTTACTGTATGATTATGGTTTATGTAGCTCAACATTTGTTAATTCAGAACCTAATCAGATTACCTAGATGAGAACAAGGTTGTGTCTTTAGCAGCAAATCCAGCCTTTGCAAACCTTACTTCATTTTGAGCAACAGTTTCACAGGGACAATATCTAAGCAATTACCAGCCCACTAAAATACAGCTTTCCAGCACTTAACAACAGCAGGAAATGATTGTAGCTGACCCAAAATCTGACCCTTCAGAATTTTCTTAATACAGTTGTTCAGACTTAGGACAGGTGTCCAAATTTACACCTTGCCTATGGTGTGCCATTTAAGGGAAGTGAGTAGTGATTGCTCAAACCCTTCAGAAAATCACTGGCATGGTAATGGCAAGGGGAAGAAATTTCCACACCTGGGGGCAAGTAGTCCAGTTGCTACTGCCTCTTTCCCTGAGTGATACAAGAACCCTTCTTGTCTTTATCTCCTCCTCTCTCACCCATAAGCAAACTAAAAACCCCACAACACTACCCACGTTGACTGAAGGCACTGGATAGATGCTTCCCATGCTGCTTCACTGCCTGCAAGTGGTCTGACATCCTCATTGACATTTTTCTGTTTTCACACAAGTGACTCTGCAGTCCTCCAGCATTGGGGTTTTTTCCTCCCTTTCTCCTCTTCCTTTCTCCTCCTCTTCCCTGCCTAAGTACCTGTTGGAAAGATAAGGAGGCATTAAAAATATACGTACTTGCTGTGGGAGCCTGGAGTAACAGCTGCCCCTGATTCAGTGCGGTGTTACACTGGAGCAGACTGACTCTTGGTTCAGTATACCATGGTATGCTCCAACAGCTCGTTCAGATAGTTCCCCAGAGGGGAAAGCCTTTGTTTTCCCTCTGAATTCATTCATCACTGGGCAGAACACTCTCATCAAAAATGTGGAACCTAGCTTTGCTCCAGGGTGATTACAAGGGTTTAAAAGAGAACATTTCACCACCTTGTATGTCTTGTCAGATAGTACCTGACAGGTCAGTAGGGGAAGTGGCTACCCTTCCCAGCCAAAGCACTGGCTTGAGAGCGTAATCTATAGGCACAGGTCAGCTCAAACCACTCCCCCCAGTCTGGCAACCCAGAAACTCAGAGCTGATGTAATGTTTGCAGCACCTAACTAGCTACGTATTCTATATATGTCTCTCTCCCACAACAGAGAAGCAATTGCCATTGTGAAATATTGCAAGTGCAACATCTCATCCAGGAGTGCCCAGGGCCATTGACTAGCAAATTATGATCTTCTCCCCTTCTTGTTGTGCTTGGAACTGCTCATAGACCTGTTTTCATGTGAATTCGTCTACTCTCTGTCTAACCCACTTACCCTGCTGCCATCCATGGCAATGAGATCCACTGGTGAACCTTACCCCTTGGAGAAATTATTTTATTCTCTTTGTTTTCTAAAACCCACAGTCTGGTCTTCTTATTGGCTCTGCCTAAATTCTCCAGTGGCAAGAAACACCATTTCTCTCATTTGGGGTCATGACCCAATCATATCAAATTATTGTTAACGACAGCATCTCCCAGCTAGTTGCTGCAGAAACTTCAGGCTTTTAAAAGGCAACCCTCTGCCGGGTATTAGATGTGCCACCATCGCTATTCTCTTCCTTGCCAGAACACAAATTATGTGAGGTAGTACCTCCAGACTTCCTTAGAAAAAAACATTGCACAGGTTGACACTATAGTCTGTCACAGAGTTTCTTTTCACCCATCATGCTGATGTGTGGAGTTCCAGGCAAGGAGAGAGGAAAATGCTGCAGAAAGCTAATTTACTTATTTCTTTTCCAACTCAGGGAATGCAGGTAAACGTGATTAGTGTGGATTTTATAAACTGCACATAGGGACTCTAATAAATGTAACCTTTCCCTTATGATTAATGGACATTTAAAAATGTGTCCAGAGTTGATCAAGATACTGAAATTGAGATATTCAGTTAAGGCAATGAAAATTCTTGAGTACTCCCATTTTGCTTTGCAAAATCAAGAAATAGTATAGTGGAATACAAATAAAACAAAATCAGGAATGTCTCCTTTTCAGCAATAAAACCTCAAAGAGTAAACATCATGGAAGAAACTGGGTAAACCCAAACTGCACATTACTTTGATGTGCTGTTCATATCTCTATGCAGCTGAGTGTAATTCAGGACTGTTTGTTTTCAGTGTAGCCTGTACTTTGCTCTGCTGTCAGTGCTTACTTAAGGTACCAGGCAGAAGCTACAAAATCAGGTTGTAGACTGTTTTAGTCAAGTGCCTGTTGAAGCTGATTTATCAAAGTAAAAAATTGGTTATGAGGTATTAATGGCTACTGAGGCTTCATTTGCTTTTCCTTTCTCTTTATTGCCTTCAAAATGAAGACCAATTGCTATCTGTCATTAGGCCAAAAAAAAAGTCTTGTTTTCTATGACATTAAGCAAACACTCTCACTACCCTAGGAAATAAATTACTTGAATGTGAGAGGGTGGAAAAGAAGAAGAAGAAAGAAAAAGAAGAAAAGCAACTTATGTGAAAGGTTTTACAGCGTAAGTGAAACCACTAAGACAAAACTGTGAAGTATGATAAGAAAAGCTGCTCCAAGGCAGTGTCTCAGCCCTGAGTTCAACACCAGTACCTTTGCTACTGTTGGACCTGAAGACCTTCCTGCTTGGTTTGTACCATAGCTACCTTTAACCATGTGTGGGTTCACTCTTTGCCTCGAGAACAGTAGAGGATCACAGTATTGTGCTAGTTATCACAAGTTTCATTTCCAACAGCACCAAAAATAGGTCATAAACAGGAGTGTGGAGGCAAACTAGTCATCTAAACTGTCACCTAAACTGTTTTCTCTCTTAAGCTTTCAGAGCGGAGGTGGGAAGCAGACAACAGAGGAACATCCTTTTTTCTGCCATGTTTCTAAATGGAAGAAGGAATGGTCTTGTCAAGTTTTTTGTTATAGGGTACACGGTAGAGGAGAGAGAAGAGGAGCTAAGAATTTTGGAGAAAGCAAGGGATGAATATGCAAATATTTTAGGAGCTCCATGTCCAAAACAGGTTTAGAGCTGCTATTCCATCCCTCTGTAAGTTAGCAATATTAGGCACGATATCTCTTCTGGAAGCAACTATCATTGGGATACCCCAGAGTGCAGATAACAAGCACATTAGGACTGAAGCACTCTATGCATTTATCTACAAGTGCCTAGCATTGCATGATATCACTGAAACAAATTATATTTGGTACTCATAAAATGCTGAGAACTGGTAGAAGTATAATTACCAGTTTTCCGGCATGACTGCTGTACTGCAGTAAGTGTCTCAGAGTTGACATCTTAGTGAAGGGAAATGAGTAAAAATATCTTTATTTCATCAATACACTCTTCTAACTCCTACTAGTGTTTGAAATCCTGATGCTCCCAGCAGAAATGATGGCCTGGAAACTTTTTCTTCTGCCTCATTTTGCCCTTAATCATCTGTGGACAATGAGTTGCCACCTATTAGCATCCCAGCCCTTGTTAAAATAGGCTCTTTCATTATTTTTTTTTATTACCTGAATTACAAAAAAGATTGCTCCAGCTTAGTGCAGCGGACTTGTCATAAACGTTTAAGATGTACCATAGTGTCATATTTTCTAGGCAGTATAATAGCATTCTATTTATTGTTTCCCAAGGACTAAACTTGGAAATGAATGGCTTTATTTATGAAGAGGCTAGTCTTATATTAAAGTTGATTGATTCCGTTCATCCTCCAACAGGCTCCTCAGCAAAACAATTTCCCCTTAATTAAGCAATATGATGTAAATTACATGGTCGTTGATTTAATAAAAATATATGGTGCAAACTAACAGGGAAAACCATCTTAAAGAGTAGCAGAATATTTCTCTGAACAGAGCAGGTAATGGGAAGACTACTGGAAATGACATTAGAAAAACAACAGAAATGAAGCTTTTATAGATTTTTTTTTAAATCATTCCTGTTTCCCTAACAGTTGGATGAATTAATTCCTGCTATCTCCCTCATTTTCAAGCATTAAAAATGTTTGAGAAGCTGTCCCATTTTTGTAATTTCTACCCAATTTTAATAATAATATAATCAGTTCTAATGTTAATGCTTTCTGGGGCAAATAAATGCATTTTTTCTGTGTTATTTTTCTGATCTAGTTATTGAGTTCCAAGTGGGAGATGTTTTCCATTTTGTGTTCAAAACCTTGTGCTAGGATTCTTGTGCACTATTGCACAAGTGTTACTGCTTATGTATATTTTGTATGAGAACCCATGGGACAATGTTAAGGCGAAACAGCCTCTGACTGCACTCCTTACTTCAAGCACTGTGGATGTGATAAAGACTATCCAATCTTGAAGATTCATAAAACAGTACCTGGTAATTTTGTGAGCATCCTCATGAAAAATTTAGCTCTTTGTAGCATGTCTCTTCTCTGTTGCACAGCCTTCTCTGAACCCATGTAAAGGTAGCTTCCTATCTGTCCCTTGCCATCACCCATCCCGTTATGGCATGGATGAACCCTAAAAGGTAACGTTGTGGAAAGCAGAATTTTCCATGTTGATGTCTACCCAGGGATGTTCACAGGAAGTAAAGATGTTTGAAAATGCATATGGTCAAGCTGGACAAAGGGAATGAAATCATAGCAAATCAATGAACTCCATAAAAGGGATATAGACATACTGAAAGGCTGTAAGAACATAGAACAAAGATTGCAAGGACAGAGTAGCCAGATTGTGCTGTGAAAGGGCTGACTGGAGCAAACCTTGAGCAAACTCCTGCAACTAAAATCCAGAAAGATATGCGATTTTTACATAGGTGTTTGACTCTTCTTGAAAACATTGCTAGCTGGATAAATATCTACCCTTATAGCTTGAAGACCTCAACATGTATCTTAGGTAGAAATGGATTCACATCAGGCAGTTTGATTTTAGTGTGATAGTTGCAGTCCTCATGTCTGCAAAAATTAGCCAAACAGCCTCATAATTTTGAAAAGAGCTTTTTTTTTTTTTTTTCTTTTTCCAGCTTTCCTTTAAGACAAAAATTTCTGACTGCCATTTTGTGGATGTTTGTTCTGATTTCAGCCAGAATCAGGATAAAATAAGCACAATAGAAAATGTTTTCTTTTGGTTTTAGGATAAAATTAAGTTTCTTTAGGAGTCCTTTAGACACACAAATACATCTCAGCTCAGGCTGTGGCCAGAGCTTCAGATTCAGATCTTATTTTAGCTTAATTTCCTTTACTGAAGCAAACCATCAGTCTTTCTTGGCAGGCAGTCCACCCTAACTAGAATATTTTCCATAGTGAGCTCCATATAGGAAACATCCTAATGTAAGCCTTTAAAGAAAGAAGAAATGTCCAGAGTCCTGATGCCTTCTATCAAAATAGTAAACAGCTATTTCCAACCAGGCTCTTTCTCAACAGAGTGAACCTAGGGAGAAGCAATCATTGCTTTGTGAAATCAGCAATGTCAATCCTTGACATAGAGAAGGTTGGTGAGGAAAGGTTAGCTTTGGTGTCATCATGCCATTAGGTCTGAACAGCTCTGAGAGATCACTAGTAGAGCCTGCCATTCACAGACCCCCAAGGATTTCTTTTTCAAGTGAAAGGTTGCAAAAATCTCATTCTCTATTCCAGCACTGCACACACAACATGCTCCCCTTCCCCCCATCAATCGGAATAAGCTAATAGGAATCAGGTCCTTAATGGAGGGCAATGGCAATTCTGCGCAGGTGGGAAGGCATAAAAGGTTTGCCAGCCAAACTGTTTTGACTGGTGGTCAATGAAATATTAATGCATGACCTTCATAACTTTCACTTTGCATTAAAAACCTCAGGACACTGGAACCAAGGTATTTAAAACACTTCTACTTCCTGGTAATCAGTGTTTAAAAGAAAAATAAAAATATACCTGCACTCCTTGCATTTGTGACCAGAAAGCTTCCTCCAGACTGGCTCTGCTCTTAAGATATCAGTGTCCTTTTTAAAGGATTTTGAATGCAACTGAATGTGAGAGGCACACAACTTCTCTGCATATCCAAGCAACATTTGCCTATGGAGATGTAGAGATAAAAGGTTCCTGCTTCAGCTGCACCAGTTGCTGGATTGTTGCAATGAGGTCCACTGCCCAGAAGTATTCAAGAAAACTGTGCAAGGTCTAAAGGACAGGAGCTACCTATTACACAAAGGTTGGTCAAATCTGAAGCTTAGTAAATATTTTATCTTCTCATGAATGTTGATTTACATTGTAGGGTGGCAAGATAGCTGGATTAAGCAGGAATGAACTAGTAGGGTTTTACTCTTATTTTTCAGCCGATCCTCATAATCAACAATATTTGCATGCACAAAGCTACCTTAGTGCTCAAAGACAACTTCTCTTCATGAGTGTCACCAACATCACAGATGACTGAACTGGTTTACAACCAGAAAAATCTTTAACTTATCCATTCTTTGCTACATGGATGAGGACAGCTGCCTAGGAGTGATATGAAAGATAGGTTGGAGGCTGGAAGTATAAAATGTATATGTCAGAAGTACATCACTGGTATTCAGGCTGTGTGACAAGCTTCTATCATGAGCTTTGGTAAGTAACCTCATTTCTTGGTCTTAACAGGTCCTAGATTCCTTTGTGTCCATTGTGTCTGTTGAGCTCAGAATTGCTTATTGTGTCGTGGCTTTGTGTCTGTGGTATGACATGAAATCCTGAAGCAGCAACAGTTTACTTGGAGATTGTGATGCATGGCTGGAATTTCACTCCAAGGCAACTTTATGATTTTGCTCATGTGTGAATGTACATGAACCAGAAGATACTGGTCATCTGAAGAAGATTATGCAAATGCCTGATATTAGTAGTTCTGGGTCATGCAGTGTTTCCAACCCTCACCATTCTATAATTCTCTGACTGTGTAGTGGTGTTTATCGTTGATAGTTATTTCAGCCATAATAAGCACCCGTAAGGCTTGAAGCAGAAATTACAGCAAAAATTATGCTTTTTTTTCAGGGCACAGAAATGTTTTGAGTTCTTTTAACTTGAAAACAATTACAAATATAAGGTCAGAATTTTCATCTCTTTTGGGGGGGAAAGATAGGGTAGTAATATTATCTCCCTCTTTCCTATTGGATCAAGTTATCTTGCCATTACATAAGCTGTCCTATGGTTTTGCATCACCCTGCAGTAAAACCAGCTGTGGATCAGAGAATGAAATCAGGAACTGTGTGAAGGAAGTGTTGTAAGAAGACATCTGTAGCATCAAATGTAAGCTCAGTGGTGAGTGCAGGAAGGAAGTCCTCTGGAACTTCTTTGCCCTAAGCAGTTCAAACTTCTTCTTCACTTCTGTCTCTATGAGGTGTGGTGGAGAGAAGTGCCACTGCCTGGTGCAACATGGCTTGTGTCTGCGGTGCTGCACCACTGGCATAGAGTGGCCAGGACATTCCTCAGCAAAATTCTGCCCTTATCCACTGTGCAGTCCCTATGCCTCTGAGTTGTAGAGATCACTTTGTATGTGTGTGGGGTTTTAATTCAAAGTGTTGTTAAGTCCCAGGGATGACTGTGTCACAGACTCCTTGGTTGGTGCCTGCATGACGGGTATGTGATCACTCCCCTGAGACAAGGCAGGAGGTTGCAAGGCCCGCTAGGACACTACTAGGGCTTGTCCTGAGAGGAAAGAGCTGAATACGATGACAGCTGTGCCCACAGTGTCTGTCTGCACTGTTCCCCCATTACTTGTGTTCAGATTTCCTTTGGGAGGAAGGTGATTGATTTAGTCCAGAAGGAATGAACTATCACACAGGCACTGTAGAAGGCAGCAGAAACAAGCTAGGGAAAGACAACAGATAATCCAAGATCAATCTTTTCCTTAATTGTACCCTGGGCAGCAATCCCCACAGTAAAAGAGAGCATTGGTCTCTACTTTTACTGTGACTGTAGACCACACGACACACAAAGGGCTCTTAAAAAATATAAATTGTCTCCCATGATTGCTATCCCCAGTGACCAGTCCTTGCAGAAGCAGAGGGCAAAGCCTAATGGCTCCTGCCCCTACCCAGTCTTGCCAGTATCAGTGTTTCTTTGCCTCAGCTCATCTGGCCACATGTGGGAAGAGGCTTGTTTATTGATGCTTCAGTTTTTTTCTTACTCTGAATGTGTATGAATCACTGCAGAAACCAGCTGCTTTCTGCCTCTGGGCAGTGTAGAGTGTGATAATATAGTGCTGGCATTTGCAGACCCTAGCCCCTCAACTCTGATGTCTGGGGACCAATCCCTACAGTAAAACAGCATGTAAAGGAGAAAGAATCCTTGCCAACCTTTGTCATCTCTGTAGAAGAATAAATGCTGTAGCATTCAGCAATATGCTCAGCTTATGAATGTTTCCCAACGCTTCAAACCCTGATCACTGTTATAAGTCAGGGAAGCAATCTGTGTTGTAAAAGAGCTTGAAGAAAATTTCCTCTTCTCAACACAAATCCTCTCACCATGTCTGTAGGCCTTGCATATTGCAAGTAGTTACACTTCTGATATTTTATATTCTCCAAGCCATAACTATAGTTCCAACACAAACTCTAATGTTATTCACAGGCAGGAGGTGACCTTCGTCCCTAAAGGAGCATGCAATTTTACCTCTGTTAACACCAGCTGTCCTTACACTGTTGAAAGCCTGCAATGCTATATGCCTCATTAAAGAGAACTACAGAAGTGAAGCTGAAACCCATCCCCTGTGCCTACCAATAGCCAAGAGATCATACCCTGTGGGAAAAGAGAACCTATGGCTTTGGTCACAGCACCACCAGTCCTCTTCCTAATGTTTTATGCCCTCTAGAATAAATGGCCTCTAGAAAGTGTCACTGCTCCTCACCCTAATTCCAATTCCAACTGTATCCTTAACTGTGGTAAGAGGAGCACCATTAAACCAAAAGGAAGGATTTGATTCCCTATCTTTCTGCCTGATTCTGTGGGGTTCTGTAGAATTCAGAAGGAAGTTGACCATTAGAATATCCCTTTACCACAAACCCAAAGCCTACCACCAGCCCTCCTTTTACCCCAATTGCTAATAACCACAACCAGAGAAAACACATCTACAAATACTATTCTTCTTAAAGCTGTGGCTTCTGATGCACTTCATAGTGAACTGTCCTCTTAAAGCTGTTGCTGGGCATATTGTCTTTGTGGATGGCATCAAGCAGAGATCCTGGGGAAAATAGGTATGGAGGAGCTAATTCCTGACCACTCAAACTTAGCAAGCTCTGACTGACCACAGCCTCCCTGCAGAACAGCTGAACTATCAAAACCCCTCACTCTTACACACATGTACACTCGCATACTTGCATGTGGCATCTTTTCTGTTCAAAATGCATATGTTCATGGCATAGCTTTTCTTCTAGCCTTCAAAGAAGGGCTTTTTGTAATGGGAGGGTATGCCATTCCCTGTCTCTAAGCAGAAAGGTTTACAGCGCAAAGTCTGTTGAGGTAGAGTTGAAGGAGTGTCTCCTTTGGAGGCAGCAGAATTTCTTGTTTTCTGAGTGCCCTCTCTTTGCATACCCTGGGAGATGCTGTCCTTTCCAGGTGCCTGAGTTTCCTCTTGGATGTTCATTCCCAAAGGGAGCTAACATGAATACAGGATGTGCAATCAGTGAAGATGGGCAAAATGAGGAGTGACCCTATTTGCCAATGCAGACATATTAGACAGCTACTGCCTTAATTACCTACTGGGTGTCTCAGTTTAGGTGATGTGACAATTTCCCAGTGATAGCAATTATCTCTCTGGCCTGACAGTCACTTTTTGGTGGGTTTATCAAGGCCTCCTCAATAAAATATGCACAAGCACATCTTGCCCATCCTCCGCAACCAGGCTTTTCCTACCAACAGGTTAGCAGGCATCCTGGTATAGTTGGCAGTTTTTCATCCTTGCTGCAGCAATGCGATGGTGGAAAGCTTACTTGCAAGAGTCCTTTAGACTTGCTCTTTATACCATTTTCTTGATCTGATTTAATGCAGAATTTACTGGAAAATGGCACAAAATAAGCATAAGACTAAGACATAGCCTTTTAAAAAAATTGACATAGGCAGTATTATGAATGCTGTATTTTGTTTTTTTTTTTTTGCTTTGTCTTATTCCTGAATCTGCCTTCAGCAATTTCTGAAAGAAAATACTATTATTAGTTCTGTTAGTATTACAGTAGCATTCAGTTAATGATTTTTAGGAAATCGTTACAGAGATATCTATTTGTCTGCGTGCAGAGAAATATGCCACTTATACGAAACATTCTGTCCATAGCTGTATCCAGTTAGTGTTGGGAGACTGTTTATAGACTCTATTGTACTCTGTTGGTGTGAAAATTGATTTCTTGGCTGAATTATTTTACAATAGGGTAAACCTACTAATTGTGCACCTAAATAAAATTGAATTTTAACAAATTGAATTACTTTTATTTTACCTTGGATGATAATTTATTGACACAAGTAAAACTCCTTAATTAAATTTGGCATAGCCAGGTCTGCTGAGGACACATTAAATCATGTGATTTTAGTGCTTTTTTTCGAATTTTAGACCATCCTGATATTCCCAGATTAAATTGTGTTTATTATGGCTGTACAGCCAGTCAGTTATTTTGACTATGCAGTTCTTAAGGATCCCACTTGGATTTAGCATAGATCTTCTGTGAAGAAGGACTATTAATTTATAATTTCTCATTAAATACATCAGAGATTGAAATCCATAGTTCCTATTCTAGAAATAGATATCTAATTCAGGAGTACCTATCCTCCAACTTGTAAAAAAGGAATGGAAGTGAGGAGAACAGACATATATCACTATCCTTCAGATTTCAGTAGGAAGAAAAAATAGCTGCAGCATCACAAGTGCTCTCAGGGAACCTGAAGAATTTGGGCATCACTGACACCTCTACCAAGATCACCTCGCCTAAGGGGAAGCCAAGGAGCTGGTCCCATCCCTTGCAGCAGGCAGAGCAGAGTAATGATCCCTGTAACACGGGGCTCTGAATCATTCCAAGACACCAGAGTTGGTCCCTCTGATTTTCTGCTTTGGGGAGTGCAGTGCAAGCTTGAACCAGAAACTAAATGGCTGTAAATGTCCACAAATTTCCACTGAAGCTTGAACTAGAAGTAAATGTCCATAAGTTGGTTTACACATCAAAGAATAAGGTTGACATGACTGATGGTCTGCTTTGGACAACAAACCTCAAGAGCATCTACCAGCATCTTGGATCCCCAGCAGTGAGAGCTGCCAACCCACTGCCTCCTTGAAGTGCTGTCACTGTCTCCAAACAAGCAGATGAAGAATCAAGAGCCTTTCTAATGAAAGATAAGCAGATGTCTTCTTGCTTAAAAATAGGTCTGCAAGATCAGAGAGGAGTTAAAAAAAGCTCTAGAATTTACTTCTTCCTTCCAGACAGGATTTAAATTCTGATTTTGTTATTGTGCTTCATTCAAAATAACTACACATTTTTTCTTAATTCCACACTGTGTTTAGATCTTATGTTCTTGTATTATACAAGTACATTGTCATGGGTTCAGCAGCAGCAGTCATTTTTCCCTTTTAAGCAGTAGCTGGTGTAGCACTGTTTTGGATTTTCGGCTTGGGAACAGTGCTGAAAGCACCAGTGTTTATAGTTATGGCTTAGAATGTTTTGGTTTGACCAAGGACTTTCCAAGTTTCATGCTCTGCCAGGAAGGAGGGAAGCCTGGAAGAAGACGGGTGGAAGGAGAGACAGGACACCTGACCCAGGCTGACCAAGGAGGTATTCCATATCACAGTACATCATGCCCAGTTTTACTTCTGGGGGCAGGAATCCGGAAGGAGTTAGTTCACAGCTCGATCGTAGAGTGGTGAGCAGCTCTGTCCTCTTCCCTTGTTTTTCTCTGGTTATTATTATTGGTGGTGGCAGCGGTGATTTGTGTTATGCCTTAGTTACTGAACGGTCCTTATCTCAACCCGTGGGAGCTGCATTCTTTCGGTTCCTCTTCCCATTCCCCCCCCCGCCCCGAAGTGGGGGGGAAGAAAGCTGGGAGGAGTGAGTGGGCAGGCAGATTGATTTACGCCTGAAACCACGACATACATGAAGATACTGCACACAGATATTTCCATTAGAATAAACACACAGAAAAAAACCACAGCTAAAACAAGCCAAGCAATAGTTGCATGCAATATTAGAGTGTATACATCAGACTTCAGTTAAGGTTTCACCCTTCCTAATTTTGCTAACATATTACTAAATGGCTTCCAAACAATCACATAGAATCATAGAATAGTCAGGGTTGGAAAAGACCTTAAGATCATCTAGTTCCAAATCGCTATCATGGGCAGGGACACCTCACACTAAACCATGCCACCCAAGGCTCTGTCCAACCCAGCCTTGAACACTGCCATCCAATGGATAATTGCATTATCAACATGTAGTGTTACTCTGGAACTTATATGTGTCCATTACTAATGAATAATTATGTCTTAGTAATGTAGTTAAGTGATAAGACGTATCAAGCTGGAAGTGTGTGCCAGCCAATTAAGAATAAAGGAGGTTGCAGATGACTGTGCAAGTGAAGTTTTGGATAAGAAAGGGAAAAAGAGTAACTATGCCTGAAGTATCCAGTCTTTAGAAAACGCCTGTAAGAACAACTAGTATGCTTGCTTTCCTTCTTGACACTATCCTTGAGCAAATAACATATGTTTTCAATTTTGAGTGTTACTTTTTGAACAATGAATATGTAAAGTCTGTCATAATATACAAATATATCAAATGGGATGGTAAGAAAATACTATCTGCTGCTAAGCAGTGATTGAATCAAAGATCTTATTTTAAACAGTCTGTTGGAAGATTTCTTTGTAGAGCTTCGTTAATTTACCATCTCAAGTACTAAAATTTCCGTTCTCAAGTTACTAATTTAGGTTTTAAAAACGCTATGTAACGCTATCACTCTGTAGTCTAGGTGTTTATTATAGTACAGCTTCCCTGGTCACTATGCCTACAGGTGAATTGAGACAGGAAAATCTGATAATTTCATTCATTAATATTGGTGGCAAAGCTTTTATGACATTAAGATAACTCATTTCCTTATGAGGCTTCCCATTAGAAAAACAAAGCTCTTTCCCTTTCCTCTAAATCCTGGCTTATTATTTATGTCTTTCTACAGAAGATATTGCCTCAGTTGACAACATGTGAACTCAAACAATTTGAAGAAACTTCTGAAGACCAATTTTAAATTGAAGAGCCATCTTAGCACATTTTTATATAAAACCCTATTACCCAGCCAAACTGGCCCTTTCTAATCTAATTCAATAGTATAAAAATTGTTATGCACTATTACCAAGAATGCATATCTAGTTTTGACTCTTTATGGAAAAAAAAAATCAAAAAAAAAAACACCCATCCCCCCCAAAAAAAACAAACCAAACAAACTGGGGATAAACAAACAAACAAAGACAAAACAAAGCAAAACACCAACGAAAAAAGCAACAGTGGCTTTGCTGCAGCTTGTATCAGGGAATGGCCTCTTTGCTTTGAAGAGATATTGCCCAACCAGGCTAAAAAGTTGAAAACCTTCTCTGGGTTAAATAGAGCAGTAGAGTTTTGGACTATACTGAAATGGCACAGATTTATTCACATGTAAATACCTTGGGGTGTTTGAGGGTCACTGGTTACTGAGGTCTTCTGCTGATAGCCTCCTCTTTTGCTTTCTTTCAGTTTATATCTTCATTTTGAAATCTGTCAGCCTAACATTTTTTGCGCTGTTCACCAGCTTGCCTTTAGTAATGCAACAGACAGAAACAATCAAGCAGCTCGAAACAGCTTCCTTAGGTTTTCAGAATAGAGCTATTAGTCAAAGAAAAGCACAACTTCTTTCTTCCTTTACCCATGTGGTGCCTGACCTGCAGGGATCAAAACTGTCAGTGCATGATAAGCTAACAGGATACTAAAACAGTGGCCTTCTCTATGAGGGAGGAATTTGTATTTGTATGACTTTAAGAATTTTTTCTTACCTTAGTTTCTATTATATTTTAAAATAGGCTACATAGAATCATAGAATAGTTAGGGTTGGAAAGGAACTCGAGATCATCTAGTTCCAACCCCCCTGCCATGGGCAAGGACACCTCACACTAAACCATGCCACCCAAGGCTCTGTCCAA
>JASSUY010008202.1:0-16077 GCA_032466535.1 Forpus xanthops | reverse complement strand
GCCTTGGGTGGCATGGTTTAGTGGGAGGTGTCCCTGCCCATGGCAGGGGGTTGGAACTGGATGATCTTAAGGTCCTTCCCAACCGTAACTGTTCTGTGATTCTATGATAATGGAGTAAAAAAGGGAAGGGTAGGGTGACCTCAGCAGCAGGTGATGGGCAAGTGATGAGTAGGAAGCAGAATACAAGCCTACATCCTACTTCTTCACCTGATGAACTCCGTCACCTAAAGAGTAAGAAAAAAATTTGCTCCCTTTACGTACTGTAAAAGAACTATTTGCAAGACCTTATATGTAACTGCTGTGTAAGATACGGAGAGACACGAAGGAAACACTCTTCTGTGGCAGGATCTGCGTGTTAATGTTCTACCTTTAAATATACACTAAAGCCACATTTTCATTTGAAATTCCACGCTTCATAAACCATCCAAGAACACTTGCAACGCACAGCATCAGCAATCATCCAGGAAGCCACGATGATGCCTTCATAAACTCAGTGGGAAACGTGAAAACACAACTGCCAGCTCAGGAGTTTCAGCATGATTCAGGAGCCATTGTCTGGCATTGTCAGTGAGAACACAGGCATTCACTCCCTATTTTAACAACTAATTCTGTCAGCTAACACTTTTCAGCTTAAGTATTCTGGGTTGGCAACTTCTCAATGTGCCTTTCAACAACTGGAGCAGTCCATTTGAACTGAGAGAAGCACAACCTTCCTGTGACAAGAGTTAACAAAGCCCAGGTATAAGCTGCATACTGGAAGGCACCCAGTTCTATGAAGTGAGTTTAGAAGTGCTGCTGTATTTGCACCATCGGCTGTACTGTACCTGAGATCTGAGCAGAATTCAGAAGTGCTCCTAACCAGAGAAGCTCTGTACATAAAGGGACTTCCATCATCACCTATTATATCTGCCCAAAAAGGGACTGGGGCTTGCAAAGCCGAACAGGGATCAGCTGAAGGAAAGCTGGGAGCCAAGTCCTGGCTTTCAGAATTTACAAGCAGTAATTTCCTCGTGTGACTCCCTAATATCAGGAACTGGTGCATCCGAGCAACTGCGGCTGTGGATGGACACTGCCAAACTCAGGGCGAGCCTTCAGGAGCTGACCTATCTGCTCATTCAACACTTGGTGTGTCTTTGAGAGCACATTTCAAGCACTCAAAAGAGCCTGCAGAGATGGAGTCCTGCTTATCTCAGAGCAAAGGGGATTCCTGTCCTGAAACTCTAACTGTTTCACATCCAGATCCCTCTAGACACTACTTCAGATGTGTATGGCATCCATTAATCTTACTATCAAAAGCGAGCTGCTGCTAAAAACAAGCATGAAAGTGCTGTAGCTACAGTGATGTACTTCCGCATCTTTCTCAGGCTCTTATTTGCAAGAGAAACCATGACAAAACTTGAGTATTCAACTTGTAGGTATCTACAATCACCTAAACTGCAGAGTGCACGGTCAGGCAAACGCATCTTATGGCAAGAGGTAGGAAGGAAACACCAGGCTCTCCTCAGAGGTGCCCAGAGAGTGATAAGGCTGTGGATGCAAGTGAGGTCATGGGGAAATGCTGATGAGATACATGGAAATGCTTTTTCCACCATGAAGATGGTCAAACACTGGGACAGATGCCCTGAAAGGCTGTGGGATTTGCATCCTTGAAGGCCTTCAAAACCTGACTGGAAAATCCAGCTATACGGAGCTGGAGGTCTGCTTTTGCTAGGAGTAATTACACTAAGCACTGGAATACTGTAGTATATGGTGCATGAGAGGCAGGTATCTGTCAAACCATGCGCAAATCATACACTGGAAGTGTTGTTCAAGCTCCTGAACATTCCCCTCCAGCGTTACTAATCCTTCATGCAGATATGTGCTGTCTAATTGCCAGTTGGGAATTACGATGACACGTTACATGACTAATCTTTCAAACTCTAATCATGCTGTTCTCCCCGTCCTCCTCCTCCTCCTTATCCTGTCAATCTCCTTCACTCTATTTTGTTGCTGTTTCTCTTGCCAGAACCACCTCCTTCGGTAGCAACTCTGAAAGTGGCAGATACGGTATCTAAATGTACTGCACAGAATGGACTTGGAGAACGATGCTCGTGCAGGTCTCAAAACCAACCCTTCTCCACCCAAACTCTGTGTAAGACTACTTCAAAATCTGGTGTTTCCCAAGCATATTCTATCTCTAATTAAAATTTCCCTGATGAGAACAGTAACTATTGCCACAGTATGCTTAGGAGTCTTGGAGACAGCGGGTAAGTGTGCTTTCTGCATGAGTGGTCTCAGTTCTATACTCAGAGAAAGCTCCAGGGAGTAACATTGATACCAACACGTTCTGAAATACTAACCTCAAATTCCCTTTTGATCCTAGAAGAGAAGCACAGAAAGGCTTTTTGACATGGAGGTCATGGAGCCTAAGGCTGAAAGGCACCAGTTGCAATGCCAGTAACTGAAATATGTCTCCCCAAAACAAATGCCTCAGGATTTCCAGAGCACAGGAGATAGAGGCATTCAAACTGTAGCTCAGAGTGGGCACTTTTTCACACACCACCACTCTATAGATTGTTTTTCCCCCTTGGGACAATTCCCAAAGCATTTCTGATCAGCAATCAGTGTGTACCACTGCCATCACATAGAGAGGCCTGGCTACTGGTGAGGCTACAGCATTAGGATGAGTTACCATAAATTTCTTCCTTGCCTCTAACAGATACTAATTCCTCTTTTCTTGACAGAGCTTGAAAGTGCTGTTGACAATTAGAAGTACCTGAGACAGAGGGAACCTAAGAAGTCCCCTAGGTTCTAAAGCCCTGCGCAGACATCAGTGAGACAAATTACAGCTGTGATGCTATTACTGATGCTATTTCCACCACCCTTTACACAGATTTCCCCTATTCCATCAAGTTGCCATACTCCAGGCACTATTCTACACGCCACTACACTGCCCAGTGAGGGAAAACCACGACGACAAAGCAAATCTGTCAACAGCAAATTGAAGACAATGTGAGCCGTGATGTCTTCGTTAGCCCATTCACCTCACATACACTGCAGTTCTGGTGTCCCCAACATAAGAAGGACATGGAGCTGTTGGAGCAAGTCCAGAGGAGGCCACAAGGATGTTCAGGGGCTGAAGCACCTCTTGTACAGAGACAGGCTGAGAACATTGGGGCTGCTCAGCCTGGAGAAGAGAAGCTGTGTGGAGACCTCAGAGCAGCTTCCAGTGTCTGAAGGGGGCTACAGGGATGCTGGAGAGGGACTCTTCAGTAGGGACTGTAGCGACAGGACAAGGGGTGATGGGTTCAAACTGAAACAGGGGAGGTTCAGGTTTGATATAAGGCAGAAGTTCTTCCCTGTGAGGGTGCTGAGGCACTGGCACAGGGTGCCCAGAGAAGTGGTAAATGCTTCATCCGTGGCAGTGTTCAAGGCCAGGCTGGATGGGGTTTGGACCAGCCTGCTCTAGTGTGAAGCAAACCTGCCTGTGGCAGGGAGTCGGAACTGGATGAGCTTAAGGTCCTTTCCAACCATTCTAAGATACTATTCAAAGTAAGAACCAGTAGATTTAGTTTAAAATGTCACTTTTTTTCCCACAGGCACTAATTCAGTTGTTTCAAATAAAAAGGTTTAACAGCTTTTTCAGATTAACATGTTCTGAAAAGCATTTCTCCTACAACATTATGGCAGGAGGATTTTTGAAATCTAACCAAAAAAGGGAAAAACATGAATCAGAAAGTAGCCTCTGATGTGCAAGTAAAGATCCAGTGGTCCTGAAGAGGACGAGGAAAGGCTGAGGGATATCCCAGTATGCTCTGAGGCCAGGAGATAGGTTCAATGCTGCCACAAGAGCTTGGGAGGGAGATGGTGAGGGCTGAAATGTCTCATAGCAAAGGTCTCTTCCTGCGTTTTGCCTGACTGAGAAACTCCTGCTTGAAGCACAGCGCCTTGCCTTTCAGATAGAGTCAACACAGAGCAGAGCCAACATGATCTCTCTTTTCAGAAAACCCAAAAGAGCTAGTTTGTGACCTGCAGGGGATCAGAAACACACCCTAAGGGTCAGTCTAAAGCACCAGCTGCAGCAAAAGAGAGGACCAAGCATCAGGTAATCAGAGGGGTTTATCAGAATCCAAAAGCACTCTGACATGTTGAGTTTATAACCATTGGTAATCGTGGTTGCCCTAGTTTACTCTTCTGAAGGACAGGCATTGTCAGAAAGGCAAAGCTCATCCCCTCCATCAGCCAAGAAACCCCATTACAATAAACAGGATGACCATCCTACTGAAACTGTAGAGGTCCAGGAACAACATTCCCAACTTGCAAGCACGTGAAAATGTCAAATCATTGGCAAAGCCAATGAAAGGCAAGAATCCTTTCTTCCCCAGGGAAAAACACAGCAGATTAAACATCCAATCCATTTAAAAAGTAAGAACAGCACTACTGCTAATACCAAGAATTAGCTGGAGTGGACTTGCTTTAAGTAGAACCACTGCTTGAATGAGGGATGCACGAATCTGACACGATACTGAAAAATAAAGAGAGGTACAAGCGCTAATGAATCAGCCCTCCAGGAGCCACAATGACAGGCTGGGTTTTGACAGGACAAACCTCTTTTCCTTCATTCTTGGAGGAAAATCTTGCCTTGCAATCCCTTACTACTTCACACAGCTGTAAATCTGAGCCCTCTAGTTACATATTGCCATGACTTATCCTCCCCTGTTTGACCACAGTGACTCTGCATCTTCCCTGACTGCCACCAACCCAATGGAGGGGCTGTCATCAGTGATGGGGGGCAGAGCATGGCAAGTCCTAGTTACAGAACTGACACAAGGGAAGTTCTTCCCTAAGCTGTGCTTGACACTTAACATTTCCTATCTCAGCGAGAAAAAGGGGTGGTGCTTGTGCTTGCCACTTAAGCACCCACACATAAAGACTAGAGAGACAAAACCAGGAACGCAAGGGGATTCACACATGATAGCCATGAAAAGTTGAGGTGTTTGTGTGCCTTATTTTGGATGGCACTTTATATACTCCTCCTACAGTCCAGAGAAAACATGACTGGTTTACAAAACCTGCAAAAATATGCATTTTAGTGGCTTACACTAATACATTTTTTAGTACAAGCATTAAACTGGAAAGCAGAGTGTCACTAGCAGGGTGCTGTGGGATGTGGTTCTTTGGAGACTGGACAAGTGGTCTAAGACAAAGGAAAAGCATGCCCTATTCCAAATAAATGAGAAAAGAACCTCAAACCCCCCCTCAGCACCAAAAGTGTTATTCCAGAGAACAAAAAAACATTGCCTGGAATGTGCTTATCAAGAGGACTTCAGAGGTGCAGAGCTCAGCAAGCTGCCTACACACATTGCATGATGGCTGTTCAGCAAAGAGACATGGTACAAAGCTTTGGAAGAACCAGAAATGCACCATGAACAAATTGAGAGCTCGAAATTAATAAAACACAGTTTTATCCTAACATACTTTAAAATTGAGAAGATACATATATAGAGAAAAACCCCTCTAGAACGTTAATAATGGCACCTTGAGATAAATCTAGATTAAAATGCATGAGGAGAACGTGCGCTAGGTCTGGAAAATCAGGAAACTGGAGGAAGGGTTTCCAGTTCATCACAAGGTCTATACAGGCAGTGCTGTAAAGACATTTCTGAGCAGTGAGATTCCATACCGAGCTGAACCTTCTCACGTTTAAAAGACACAACGGGAGATGCACTGTAAGGGAGTTCAAACACCACAGTTTTCATTGGCTTCTGAGTTTTCTGCATTTGGAAGAAGCACAGACTAACTTTTTGGCCTGATTCTCTACAGATGTTCTGCGTTTCAAATGCTGACCTGCATATTTGGTCTCTGCTATATGTCAATGTAGATCTCTGCCTTGGAAGATGAAAAACAACTGCCGTAGAACAGGTATCTCCCCCCTTAGGGTCATGCCTTGGGAGACTAACTCAACAGGTCAGATTCTCCCCAGTGTGAAGATCACTCTGGTGCAGCAATATACCAGAAGAATATTCCCAACCTAAAAATGTTGACAATTATTCCTCTTTGATTGCTGATTATTCCTCTTTTGGAGGAAGATTATCAGAAATAAGAAGGTCGAAAGAAAAGGGTACAGCTCCTGGAAGGGTTTTCAATCCAAACCCAAGGGATGTTTCTACCATATATTGCTCTCAAAACAAACTCCACCATCCCCAACTGATTGGTTCCCATTATCACATCATATGAGAACATTTCAGCGTTTTCACTTGTGCAGAGAAACAAAACATATCTTCCAAGTAACTCACCTAATCAGTCTCAAGCTCTAAAGTATAGGGTGAACCATCTTTGCAATCACAATGAATGCTGATAATGCTTTAAAAGCCTTTTGTACGGCAAGAAAACTGTTCTGACATTAGAGAACTCCTTGATATATTCTAAATACAGACTAGAAATAAAGCTCAGGATTATTTGAGCACTGCTCTAAAGCTGAAGAGCACAAATAAATCACTACAGGAAGTCTGAACTACAGATATCTGTACTTATCCAGTTTGTCTAAGCTCTTTCTGCACAGCAGAGAATTGCAACATTAACTCTTGTAGACCTAACCAAAAACATAATGGAAGGGGTAGAAAAAAGGAGAACAATCTGAGAACACAGTACTCTCTGAGGTATTTCCAGCTTACTACCTATTGTACAGCAAGATGCACAGACAAGCAGAAGCTAAAATGACAACCACCTCTGCTACTTGCACTGTCTTAATAAAGGCAAAAATAAAGACATAAGAGGAGCTGCAGAGGGGCAGGAGAGCACAGTCCATGCTCCGTGTGAGGGTAAGTCACTGAGAAAGCAACAGGAACTCACACCACACTGCAGTGCTTCAACCTGGAAGCAATACTGAGAATTAAAACCAAAAGCCCTCCAAAACCAAAGAGAACCCCCCCCCAAACCAAACCTAAACACCTCAGCAGCCCCTGACGAACACCAACCCCTGCTTTCCATACAGGGATCTGTAAGTCACACCATCCAATCAATAAACCAGATCATGAAGTGATTTGCAGCAGCCTTTGTTAATGTGTTCACTGACAAATAATTCCAGCTGTGTGTCAGGTATCATAAACAGAGGGACACATAACTGAGTTCCGGGTGGGTGACCCTGAGGTCTACAAAGAGCTGTGGCAAAAGCACTGACTTCCAGTGTCACAAATAGCATTTCTGTAGTACAGCTACAGATTCTCCTGCTGAACCTAAAGTCTTCTGGGGCTTTTTCTGCTGAGTCAGCACAAACCATTTCAAGTGCAGTTCATCAGCATCCTCACTCCTGGCTGCCCGCATGGGTGAACACAGAAGTGAAAGAAAGAGGCATAAAATGAAATGGTTGAATGACTATAGCGGAAACAAGCACTGGCTCCACAGCTCTGTGCTGCTGGAGAAGATGCTCCTGTTGTTCTTATGCCTCTCCACTGGGGGAAAGAGGATGTGTGTGTAGGTTTTCCAAGGTCAAAAAGCAGAGAAGGAGGTGCCCTGGATAATACAACCTCATTCAGATTCAAAGTTTGCCATTTGGAAACAAGGCCTCATCCATCTGGGATCATTATTATCTTAAGGCCCTGTGTCAAAAGGAACACACTTCATTCACAGATAACTGCGTGAAAACTTGAACTGCATGCGAGTGTTGATGGAGAACAAGTGGGAGCAACGAGTCTTTGGCAAGCACTGGAATATCACACAGCATTGGAAAGGGACTGAGCTCTTGTCTTCATCCTGTGTTCTCTACTGAAGGGATCCACAAAGAATAAACTGCTGTCTTTGTCACATCTGCTCAGCTGCTTTAGCCAACAATGGTCAAAATTAAACTACTGGGAATCATTTCATTCACACTTCTTGCCTAAGTGGGCCTTGGTCAGTGCTACATCACCACAGCTAAGACTGCTTTTGGAATCTGGCTTGTAATGCAGACAAGAAGGACTATCACAGTCCGCATCCATGGAATGGCCCCTTTGCTGCTACCACGTGTTTGCTTGAATTTGCTTTGGTTTTGCAGTACTGTCTTTAAATGTTGTGGCTCTGTGAGCCTCAGAAAAGAGAGAGAGCAAAACCCTGACATCCTCTACAAATGGAAGTCTGACAACCTGTGCTCAGGTCCCATGAGTAACCCAGGCATTTCAGACCCCAGCCCCGCTCAAGCTAAACCCAGTTACTGCTTGCTGATTCACCACACCAGCTAAGCCTGGAAAGTGCACCAGGTAACCAAACACGCTCAGAACAAATTAATCTCTATAGACATCAGGCATGTTACACCTCAGGAACAAATCAACCCCTACACAGGCACTTCGTGTCCTAGCCTGCCAGTGTTAACGACTGACAAACAGAAGGAAAAGCTCAGGTCAGACCATGGCTGCTTTACACAGGTTGGTGAACAATAAGCCCTTACCTTGCTTGCTGGCAGACACTGCAAATCCAAGCCTTCTCCTTTTTCTGGTAAGAACTGCAGCTCTTGCAGATGTTGTACTTGCAGTCCTGGCACTGTCGCTTGCTGTTGATAAGGAACGTGAAAGGAGCACAGCAGCGAATACAGCAGTGCTCGTTGAACTTCTGCTGCTTGGAAAGGATGCTGCACTTGTTACCCTCTTCATCCAACTTCTGCTTCATTTCACTGGAATGAAAAGCAAAAGAACAATGCAAATCTCAATGGGAAAATTCCCCTTCACCCTTCTCCTCACACATCTTCATGTTACATCCTTTAAATAACTTGTGCAGGTGTGAAATAAATGGCAGAAATGCATATGCTAAATGCAGAATGGGCAGTAAAACCTCCTGTATTCCCTGGAGGTACCCATGGGCGATTCATCTACGCACTTTGAGTCAAAACAACCTCCTTTCACTCAGCTCCAGCAAGGGAACCCTTAGGAGAGCTCCTCTAAGCAGAGCACAGCCACAGCATCATTTGAGACTTCAGGGCTGCTTTCAGAACACTTTACAAACAAAAGCTCGGTCTATGAAAGTCAAACAGCTCGGCGCACAGCAGTTGAAAACCCTACTGATGAGCAGGTTTGAAAACACAAGTGCCAAGTTTGCTTTGTTCTGACCCACGGGGTCGTATTATTCACAATAGCTCCAATTTGTCAAGGGTGGTTAATCTCATACTTCATTTCAGAGAGATGTGGGTGTTTTACTAGGACCAACATTAAGCCAACCACCAATTGTTTGTGAATTGTTGCAGAACCCCTCAAGTCTTGTGTATTCCAGCAGGAGAACTCACTAAGAAACAATAATTACAGATCCCTCTCTGTGTGTGCTATTGAGCCATTTGCTATCTCCCATTTTACAGTGCTTTTGATATTTTTTAAATGAGGGAATACATATTCCATGGTAAGAGTGATGAAACACATGCAGAAAGAACAGTTGTATAAGTAGACGCGTCTACACCACATAGTTCCTAGCATGTACAACCAGGATCTACATTAAGAGACAAAAAAAAAACCCTAATTCATGAAAACCATGTGGAACAGAAGCTTATCGATCATACACATATTCATGCTTTCTGGTTCTCAAAATCAGTGGTGGCTGCCCTACTGTTTCCAATTGCTGATGAGAACCACTTGTAAGAGAAGAGGAGTATAAAACTCTAAACACAATGTAAAGGTACCACAAGAGGTAGAGTAAGCCATATCTTGTGGTACCTTTAAATTCTGCAGGACAAAAGAGTCTCAACATGCTGACTTATACTCAAATTAATGCTGAAGTATCATGCTAGATGAGAAAAAAAAGGAATACTCTTACAGCACACTTATTCAAGAACTCAAGCAAGATTATCTACAAGTGTCCTCATGAGCCAAGCCTGGAATGTTAAAATGACTCGTGTTGCTGGCCTATACATCTTAGTTGCAATTTCTGCCTCAGATTCATCACTCACAATACAAACAGCCCATTTTATGGGAAGTCTGACAGGTCAATTCTAAACCTCAAGTCTAAAGGGCAATCGAGGCAGTGCTTTAAAGCATATCATTATTGAACTTGTACATACATCATAGAACCATAGAATAGCTCGGGTTGGAAAGGACCTTAAGATCATCCAGTTCCAACCCCCTGCCACGGGCAGGGACACCTCCCACTAAACCATGGCACCCAAGGCTCTGTCCAACCTGGCCTTGAACACCACATACTGCAAAACAACCTACACTGTAAATAGAAAGGAAATTAGAGTGTTGTATCTTTCTTGTACGTCTATTCTTGGACAAAGCATGTGCTCATTTTTAGGTATTCAATTGGTAAATTATAAGGTGTTTAAAAATGCTTTGACAAAGTCCAGAGTAGTATGGCTTAGACAGGTCTGATAAAGCACCATGTTAAGAGCCATCCTCCTCTCTCCAACACCATTAAGAGTTAAGCTGTGATATATATTGATGTCACTTGAAAACACTAAGTCATACTATCAGGAAGCAGACACCTGGAAAACAACCACCGCCACAGGCAAAAAAATAATGTAAATCAAAAGCTTTAAGAAATGATAACATTTTAATTGCTTCCCTTTGAAGAAATAAAGTAGCTGACCGGAGATTTCAGTATGCTCCATCTCCAATTTATCTGCATCGCTCAATTCATCTCTTGATTTTCTCTTTTCTTCACAGAATTCACAAGGGGGGCACTAAATTAACTTTAAGTGCTTTTTTTCCAGCAGTCTTCTCAAGATACTCTATCAAGAAATGCATCATGTAATCTATGGGCAAATACTGTTAGAGTCTTTTCATGTCTCCACTGTTACCGGACCCCAAGAGGTCATGTCTGGGTTTTTGTACTCCAACTTGTGTACATGTACTTAGTTTCTGCTATTCTACACATGATGTATTTATTTGTTCTGTCTTTCCACCTCCACCCCCTGCAATCGCACCTATCTGCAGCTTAGAGGATTTGGGAACACCCATGCTCTACTTGCTATTTAACCATATTCCAGATATAACCCTTTTATCCATTTTCACCTTGAAACCGATGCATGTTGCTGTTGTTTGGCCCCTGTACAAAGGTTTCTGACATCAGCTGCTCAAACCCAAGTAGATATTCTTTGGAGTTGCCAGTAAAATCATCTTGCTTCAAGACTTTTGCCCAGATGGCAAAACTTCCCTTGGTTTTCTGTGTATTTACAGAATGTTGAAGGTGAAAAATGTGACCTTATCATGTAAGAGAGGGAAGTCTGAGTTTTGCAAGTCAAACTGGCTTCCTTGGGTAAACTGACAGAGCTACCCCACACATAAAATGGGAGGGTTTGAGGAGTTATCCCCATTACTCCCTCCTACCATGGTACCACAAAGGCAATCTCTCTAGGGAAACAGTAGATGAAGTGAGCTGTTCCCACATCACTCCTCCATCCACAGCACCCATCCTGCTCCACAGCAATGGAACAATACAGCGCAATGCTGCTGCACAGAGGTCAGGCAGGAATCCCAGATCCAAGGAGAGAAGCTGGTGAAGGTAAGTGCTATATGACAGAAGGATTTCTGCACAGGCAAGCGTCAGCAGACCAAGATGCTGCAACCTTTACTCCAGGTTGGAGATCCCAGGCAGCAGATGCTGGCCCTTCTCCCTGTCCAAGATAAGAACAGTCAAGGAGACAAGGTCAGGAAGAGCAGAGAAAGAGATTTCATTCTCATGCAGCTCTGTTATCTCCCAGAATTAGTAACACTGACATTTGGTAGTATCAGCCTGCACATTCAACATCAGCACACTCAATGACATTTGAACCTTCATTAGGTTTCTCATGAATGACAGTGAAATAAACTACAGAAGCAAAGCCATCTATTAAAGGCACTAAAATAATGCTCACACAATATAAAATCGGGCAGTTTCCTTCACAACAGAGCTAATAAAGTCTTATACCCCGAAAAAGCTGAGCACACACTGAAGCCTTTTCATCAATACAGGCATTAATTACATCTCCTCTATCTGGCTGCCAACCTTCATTACAGTGGTAGATCCTTAACACCATCAAGGCATCTGCCTCGCTGTTAAATAGGACTAAAATAGGCCAATGATTCGGAAAGTCAATAGGATAGGGTTGGAGAGGCTGGCAGAGAGGCAGCATGACAGAAAAAGCCTCATTTCCACAGGAAGCCAGGCAGAACAGAAAAGAAACCAATGCACATCCCTCTGATGGCTGGAACAAATCAAGGCCTGCCGACGGCTGTTCTAGTTTCTATCAGGAGTCAAATGGCAAAAGAGGCTGTCCACAGGACACTCCACCCTCTCCCCTTGGAAGTCAAACACAAGCTTCATATGAAGGCAAAGTGCTGCATAACACCCAGAAGCTGTGTGTCTGGTTCGAGGAAAATTACATAGCCAAAGGGAAAAGCAGGCTCTGATTTACCTCCAGGACTTCAGTTGGATGATTAACATCAGATCCAACCTCAGGACAGACAGTTTGCAGTGCTGGAATTCAGGAGATACAACCTCATGTTCAAAGCATCCTGTGCTTGAAAGTTTTACACCGTCCCTTCAAGATGCTCAAATGGTTTGGTGCAAGTAACAATGCTCTAAGCAAAGGAAACAGTCAACAGCCCTGATCCTCATTCACTGAGACTCACCTCCAGAAGGGTGACAGCCACTTCCAAGAGGCAAGTTGAACACACAGACATCACAAATGCTCCTTCTTCTTCCCCTTCCAACACTATTTCCCTCAATAAACACAGATGAGAGAGATGGGACAGAGAAAAGAAGGAGAATGTGTGTGCACGCATGTGCATTACTTCCAAGGAGGGAATGTAATGTATTTAGAAGTATATATATCTAGGTGCATATTCATATGTGTGCAAATAAAACAAGCAAAAGAAGAAAAAGACCAAGTACAAAAACCTTCCCTTTGGTGGAAAGGTTGGACAAGTGGGAAGCACAAGTGACAGTTTATTCACATCCCTTAAGTCACAGCTGATGGTGCTCAGCTATCAGGATCACGTGTAACAGCAATAAGGATCTACAGGGAGAGCTCCTGCTGTTTGACCCAATCTCACTTTGTGCTGCATTTTCCTTTTCGAGTGACTGCATTTGTTTGCCTTAAATACAAAACCAGCAAAGAATACTCCAGAGATACCCAACATGTCTGTCACCAAGATTAATTCTGTCAAGAAGACTGCACTGAACTGTAAGCTCCAAAATACACAGATGCATATGCAGTTTTTTCTAGAGGCTTGTATTAATTAATCTGCAACAGCTTGCATAATGAATATGTAATTACAGTCAATGTTTTGGGTGTCTTCCCAAACAAAGACAGGCTGAGAACATTGGGGCGGTTCAGCCTGGAGAAGAGAAGCTGAGTGGAGACTCTTCACCAGGGACTTTAGCAATAGGACAAGGGGTGATGGGTTCATACCGAAACAGGGGAAGTTCAGGTTGGATATAAGGAAGAAGTCCTTCCCTGTGAGGGTGCTGAGGCACTGGAATGGGTTGCCCAAGGATGTTATGAATGCTCCATCCCTGGCAGTGCTCAAGGCCAGGCTGGACAGAGCCTTGGGTGACATGGTCTAGTGGAAGGTGTCCCTGCTCATGGCAGGAGGTTGGAACTGGATGAGCTTTAAGCTCCTTTCCAACTCAAACCAGTTTTTGATTCTATGATGTAACATGCATTACAATGCAGCACACCAAGCCCTAAGACTGGGTAAGCCTCCCTGCCAGCCTCCCCCAAACCTGGCACTATGCTCTTTTCCGAGGCAACATCTCCAGCTATTAGCCTGTAGCCAGCTTACACTCACCTCACACCAGTCTCCACTGCAAGCTGCCTTTAAACCGGCACCTGCCAAAGTCCAGCTGATGAGGCTCCCACTTGCTCTGTTGCTTTCTTGGACAAATACATGTTTTCCTAATGTTCAACCACAGAATCCCAGAGTGGCTTGTGTTGGAAAGGATCTTAAGATCATCCACTTCCAACGCCCTGCAGGGACACCTCACTCTAGACCATCTTTCCTAATAAAGACCAGAGGTTATATCTATTCTAATTGCCTGCATAGAAAAAGAGGGAAGTGGGGAGACAATGTTTTTAGGAGTGACAGAAGAAATCCCATTTCCTTCACATCACTCTCCTCCTGAACAGGGAAGCAGCGCTTTGACTGCAAGTTATCAAAGACAGAAGCTTTCTCCTTTAGTACTATAGATGAGGGCTTCTGTTCCTTGCACCTTAAATTACATTTATGTCATAAAATAAGCTGCCTTTCATCCACTTGGCACTGGAGCCCTTTGTCCTTCAAGGACTAGTGAGCTGCAAAGCACTTTTTCCCAGGGCAGCAGTGCTCTGCTCAGCCATGTAACCGGTTGTCTCGTTTCTCTTCACCATCTCATCTCTCACACTAGATTCAGAGCAGTCCATGAAGATCACCACGTTGTCTGAAAACTGGTTTTAATCTTCATTTGACCACTATTAAGAGCCTTAAAACACTCTTTCCCTCCACAGAGAGAACGCCTTCAGACACTCCTCAAGCCAGACACACTTCATACTCACCTACTCTTTATACTCACACTTTGCTTAGCATGAGATCTGCATTTCCACATAGTCTGGGAGCAGGTGAACAAGTTCCAATGTGCCAGTTCCCAGCCTTTCAGGTAAGTCATTTCCACCAGCCCCAACTCCTGTTTTGCCACTCACAATCAAGTCCAACCCTGTTCTATTGGGATGGGAGTTTCCTTGGGATACAGAGGTCAGCTGTAAATACAAGTGCCAGCAATGCCCTCTACAATGCTGGAGGACTAAGGGCTTTTCCTATTCTGAGGCTAAAGAGCACACAGAATTCCTGTCTCTGCTCTCCTTAGAGCCACCACATGTGCACCAGAGGCTGGCACGGGGGTAAGGCTCCTTTAATGCGTGCAGAACCTGACAGGCTTTCTCCTTGGCTACTAGCACAATGAGGAGTCACAGGCTGAATTTCTCCTCCCATTCATGTGTTTTCAATCTGATATTCAAAGTCACCAGACTGATTACTCGAAGTGGTTCCCACATCTGCCCTTGTTCCCACTCTCCTTCTCCTAATACCTCTTTTCCCCCACTACACTCACACTGACTTACTCTCTAAGGGTTTAGGGTTCATTTCTTTTAGATACCTCCTCTTCTCAGGCAGTTTATTCTCTTCCATCAGGATGGACATCTAACACAACTCCAGTCCCAGGCAGTGCTACACCATCACCACACACACCTTTTGTTTCTCTTATGTCTTTGCCAAACTGTCCCTGGTGACACTTTACTTGTTCCTTTCAAGAAGCAGAGCTCAGGATGGTACTGTGTCCCTTTACAGCAAATGCTAACTTAATTCATTACCTTAAAATGATGGCCAAATTTTTCCTAAGCTCCTATCAATGCAGTCACAATTTTGCCTCACACTGTATTTAATTCTTATTATGTGTATTGGTATGACACACAGTACTGGTGCTGTCAAAAAGCCACGGTTGTACACACACAAACACACTGCTTGCGACAAGGAACACACATCACTTGAACCTGCTCAGAGGGGCATCACTGCAGTAGCAGTAGCTGACAGTCAGCAGGGAGTGCACCAAAACTGGGGGGGAGAGGGAACAAAAGCTAACATCAAAGACAACCGAAAGTAAAGCACAAAGTCTTCAGAGAGGGGCAGGAGATGGGACACCTCAGCACTCAGCACTGAGCTGCTCACAGAGGGTTATGAGTAAGTCACTCATCAAAAATTAGGGAGATGGTATTTCGCAGTCCAATTACTCCAAGCGCAGTTGTACTCTTTTATCTAAAATCTTACACGTATCTCCTGAGGGTTTTTTCTCTTCAGCTTTTCATTTCTAATTTTGTAGAAGTTGAACTTTATAGTCGATACTTCTTTCCTTCTCCTTTCAAGAACAGGAGCAAACACTGGGGGTGCTATATATATGTTGGGGCACCAGAAGCGTGTATGATTCTGCTGCTCTCAACATTAGAAGGACGTGGAGCTGTTGGAGCAAGTCCAGAGGAGGGCACAAGGATGATCAGGGGCTGGAGCACCTCTCATACAAAGACAGGCTGAGAACATTGGGGCTGTTCAGCCTGGACAAGAGAAGCTGTGTGGAGACCTCAGAGCAGCTTCCAGTGTCTGAAGGGGGCTACAAGGATGCTGGGGAGGGACTCTT
>JASSUY010008201.1:0-14881 GCA_032466535.1 Forpus xanthops | reverse complement strand
CCCATTTCCCCGGGACTGGGGAAGAAAGAGGGGGGGGTGTGCAGAACTGTTTGAGGGGGGCCTCAAACCACGACAGCGTACTATTTATCTGATTGACAGAGGCTTTCCACAGTTATGGAACTGAACACAAGCAGTTTTGTACATCTGCAGTCACCATACAGCCTAAACAGTTTGGTTTTCACATAATTTTATTACACCGCTCCAAGCAAGCAGATTGCCATTACATGGTTTAAAAATTATTTCTAAAAGCAAAGAATTTCAGATGACATCTGCATGTCTTCTACTGGAAAATAATTTCAATCACAAAATCTGACAACAAGGATTCACTTCGCCCAATAGATAAAGTAATATCAGAAACCTATCAACCAGCATCAAAATGCGCTTGTGCCCTGTTTCAGCTCTCCAGGTTAATTAACTGGAACTATCATTGTTAAAAAGAGAAGGAATTAGATCTCTACTGTCAAAAATCAGTTCTGATCTTACAATGCAGCTATTTTAGATGGAAGAGAAAGGCAATGAGTTGAGATGATAGAACACCAGGTCTTGAAAAGAGGGAGATGGTCCAGTTGAGCCTTCTTGCACTGAGATGAAATCAGTAACACTTGATTTATTCCTGGCAGAACTTTCTCCAATTTACTCTTTACATCAAGAATTCTAGTTCAAATCCCTTGCTCAAGCAAGGACACCTATAGCCAGTTGCCCAGGACCATGCCCAGATGACTTTTTGTAGTTCAGAATTATCTTCTCCATTACTTCACTTGTATTTTAAATTCACACTTTTTTTCAACTTTGATGTAAATAATATATCAATTCTTCCTAAATCAGCACAATGACATCTTAAATCTGATTTTTATGACACTTATGTGAAAAATTACAGAATTGATTTCTTCACTGCTGCAGTAAAGGTAAATTCAATATATTCAGGCTAGCTGGTTTAAAGCCTGAAGGTCTTAAAAAACACATCACTGCAATGGTGTGGATTTGTATTTGTATTTTTCAGGTTTTGCTACTGACAGATTTATGTCCATCTCCCACTGTAGGAAGATTATGATCACATTACTTTGATAGCGCAGTAATATTATGGTGCAATTTCACTTTAATTTATACTATTGCTTAAGAAATGGCTACTAAAGCTGTTTTCAATATGGGAACTGAACTAGTACAATATACATTACACAATAATGGATAGGAAATTACTACTGGGGGAAAAATAAGTATGGCAAATGATACAATTTTAATTTATTACATTTTCAAAACTCCAGCAGAATATTTTTTTTTTATTAAGTTTGTATGAATATAACCTCCCCAGTCAAGTAATATACCACACTGGACACAAAAAAAAAAAAAGAGCTTTGGATTTTAAATAAAAATACATTTTAACTCTTAAACAAGAATTGCATCCCTCTTTCTTTGCATCACTTTGTTCAAGTACCGCTAGCTGTGGGCAAAATTCATTACAAGCAGAATAAAATTAAAAATATCATTAAAATACAACACGTAACAATAAGCAGGATATTTAAAACTATTTATTGGCTAACACACACAAATACACCTACAGTTTCACAAGGTGACTAAGAATCAGTATTATCAACACCCAGGCAAGACCCGCAGAGCCTTTTCCCCTTAACATCTATCATTCAAGTTGTAAAGGGCCATCCTTCACTGCTATCTGGAAATGCTCCTTAATGGTGCTAATTTGACACTCTTCCTGACTCCATTTTTGCTCTTAGGTTTGTATACCTTTTCATGTTGGTGTTTTCCAACACGAGCTTTTGTTTATTCCCATCTCAACAATACAATAGAATCATAGAATGGCTTTGGTTGGAAGGTACTTCCAACTGCCATGGACAGAGACACATTCCACTAGACCAGGTTGCTCAAAAGCACACCCAACCCACATCATTTGTTTTATCTTCCTTGTATTCCATTATTCTACTCTGCAGTCATTTTTTCATCTCTCTAAACTTAGCAGCCTCCTCAGAAACCTAAGCCATGGTTATACATGCCATAGCAGGGATTAGGATACATGATCATGACTGAATGGAGAGGGAGAGTGAGTTTTAACAAGCTGCTTTTTTGTCATGTAGAACACACCTCTTTATCCACTCTTCTGTTTCTGTAAATAAGATGGGACTAAATTTTGGACATGCTGCCAAGGGGTGAGCTCCAACTGTCTAACACACAGAGGAAATGCTGTACCTAGAAAACATGAAACAGCCATGCTGCAAAACCCTATCTGCTCAGAAGTATGAAGGCAGACAGCAGGACAGCTCTGCAAGTCCAGCACTACATTCGGTAGTGTATATATGGTATCTAAGTGATGTAAGGAAGTATATTGATAAAAAGGCAGACTCTAAACACATTCTATACCCACAAACTAACATCCTGCTATCATAACACATCATAAACAGTAATTTAAGGCTAAAATGTATAAACAAAAAAGAACTGGACAAATCAGACAAAGTATATTAAAAGCTTCTGAGAGCGCACCACAAATTGGCTATACATGTAGAATGCTAATTAGAATTACTGTAAACTATTAAACGGCTCATTGTTCACGTAATGAAATATTTTGCAATTTATTACATGACAAACATTAAAGTGTATTTACACAAAACATTCATTTGAGGAAAGCATAGAGAAAGCACATCCTTCTATTGAAACATGTCATAACATTTGGTCATGTTAGCACTAAGATTCATCATCAGCTGCCTGACTAACATTATTTCAAGAAAAGCCTTGATATTTTTCTGTGTGGCATTTAACTCTTCCCGTATTATCAACAGTGTGATTGTTTTAATGCTTACCTAGCCTCACATTTTATTATTCTTTCCCCAACAAGTATTCTAATTTCCCAATACTTGAACAAAAATGGAATTTATGTACCTAACTCACTTTATTTCAAATGCACTCATTATGCTAACACTTCCATTTAAATCAAGGTAGTATGAAAAAAACCTGCTTGACAAAAGCCAATGGAATTAATTTGCAGTTAATGGTAGAATTTAACAGGGACATAAACAAAATTCCAGAATGAAGTGACAAAGGCAACTAGAATGCTACAAAAAATACATGCTTTTGTTCCTTTTCTGCAGGTTGTTACATGTTTTTTTAATAACTGCTCTTTCACTTGAGACAGAAAATTGAAATACTTTGAATGTTTTCTATTCATATTGCAAATGAAACTTTACTGACTCACGTCATCAAAAAAGAAATCAATATTTTTCCTCATAACTGAATTAGTGACTGAGTTTAAACACTGATTTTGCTGCTATAGTAAAATAAGGAGATATTTCACAATTCTATCAAGAGGGTAATAGCCTTCTATTTCTTAAACACTATCCTTTACAAATATGCCATAGGGAGAGTAACTATGTAAGACTGCCTTAAATTGTTATGCAGGTTAGTCCCTTGCTTATGATGTGTCTTAGCAGCTCAGGAATGACAACGTGTCACATCGCAACCTAGGTATTTTTGTGAGCTCCTACTGAATGATGCATGAAACCTCATGAAGTTCAAAAAGGCCAAGTGCAAGGTCCTACACCTGGGGAAGGGCAATGGCAAGCCCAGCTACAGGCTGGGAGCAGACTGGATTGAGAGCAGCCCCGAGGAGAAGGAAATGGGAGTGCTGACTGACAAGAAGCTCAACATGACCCAGGAACATATGCTTGCAGCCAGTATGCTGGGCTGCACCAAAAGGAGCGTGACTAGGTCAAGGGAGGCGATTCCCCCTCTCTACTCCACTCTTGTGAGACCTCACATGGAGTGCTGCAATCAGGTCTGGGACCCCTAATACAAGAGGGACATGGACCTGTCTGAGCAAGGCCAGAGGAGGGCCATGCAGACAATCAGATGGCTGGGGCACCTCTTCCATGAAGAGAGGCTAAGAGAGTTGGGCTTGTTCAGCCTGGAAAAGAGAGGGCTCCAGGGAGACCTTACAGCAGCCTTCCAATACCTAAAGGGTAGATATTCCATTCAGTAATTTCACACATATGTAATTTAGCCACTGAACAGAATCTGGCTATGTACTTGGTCTTAAAACTTCAGTGAAAACTACAAGCAGATCAGGTTCACAGAGCACACATACTAGATCTGGAATATTGCTTATATATCGTATTAGTCCTAAACTTGTTTTCATAACTTTGAAATGGAAGTATCATCACCTTGATTTGGTTCTATTTTACAGATGGATAGAGACCTCAGATTTACATATATTTCATGCGTTAATAATAGATAAACAGTAAGTAACTCCTACAACCAAACAACGTAACTAGTAGAAAAGGGATAGACATGTAGTATTCTGAAATATGGAAAACTACACATTCAGGCAAATGCTAGTAAGTCTGTGGAAGCAACCAGCTGTTAAGAAACTGTTTAAACTCAGACAATAACCTCGAATCCCATCTGTCAGGTATGGCATTTGCAAAAAAAAGGCTGAAATTTTGTACCAATGAGACCCCTTAGTCACAATACACTGTCGTGGTTTGACCCTGGCTGGGTATCAGATGCCCAAAGCAACTCTATCACTCCCCTCCTCAGCTGGACAGGGAAGAGGAAATAAAAGGCTTGTGGGCTGAGATAAGGACAGGGAGAGAACACTCACCTGTTGCTATCATGGGCAAAACAGTCTCGGCTTGGGGAAATCAGTTTCATTTATTACCAATGAAATCAGGGTAGGATAATGAGAAATAAAAACAAAGCTTAAAAACACCTTTTCTCCACCCCTCTGTTCTTCCTGGGCTCAATTTCACTCCTGAATATTCTTTACCTCCTCCCCACCAGCATCAACAGTGGGTTTTGGTCAGTCCATCACACATTTCTGCCACTCCTCCCTCTTCAAGGGAGGACTCCTCACACTCTTCCCCTGTTCCAGCGTGGGGTTCCAGTGTGGGAGATAGTCCTCCATTAACTTCTCCAACATAAGCCCTTCCCACAGACTGCAGTTCCACTGCAGCAGCAGGTCCATCTTGGAGCCAGTTGCATTAACTCTGTTGGACACAAGGAATGCACTGATAATTTTCCAGCATTGCATAATATGACACTACTAGTAGTTTTTACATATATATGTAACATACATATCACACATGTTACTTTTTCTTGCTGTTGGGTGAAAAAAGCTGAGTGGGTAGTATGACAAAACCTGAGCTCCTTGAAGAGATCTCAGGCTCAAAAAGATAAAGCTAAACACAGCACAGAGGATTGAATATGTCAGATTTCTTTTTCTAATGAATAGTACACACATACAGAAAAAGTCCTCAAAAAGAAAAAGAAAAAGAAAAACTATTAGTTACAAACTGTATTTGGAAGTTGCATAACACTTCTCAAAGCTATATGACGTATAAAACCAAAAGTGAGATCAAGACCCAAATCCTCAGGTTTTCTTCTAGGTCCATGTTAATGTATGCTAACTGCACTCTAAAACGATTTAGTTTTTCCATTTGTATTTTCTTCCCCAGAGCAGACAGTCATTTTCCCCTTCTGGTGTCATTCTTGTAACAAAGCAGGAGGCAAAACATATACACTTGCAATTACTGTAATTTACTGAAACAGAGAGGAGCACTACATCATCCTCATGGTTCTGGGAACTAAAGAAAGAAAACAATGCTTTTTTTTTTTTTCATAATAAAAATGTAATTTTCCAGTACTTCCACTAACATTCCTTGAGAACTCCAGGTGCTACGTAATAGTGCAAGAGCTTCCTGATGTACCACTGCCTTGAAGTAACAGTCCTTTTCGCTTACATTGGCAAACAGGAATGTTTTTTTGTGATGCAGTAGGTAATACATCAAGCCAAATGCTTTTTTTCCCAGGTTTTGCTGATCGTGCTTAGAGCTGAAAATGTCAGCCTTCAGATTTCACATTATACAAAATGAATTCTACACCTTCTTCTAATGTAGTCCTCAGCATTTTCTCCAAAAAAGAACAGAACCAATCAAGTCATGAAATCATATTGCCTCCTAAAGTAGTTCCATCTGAAGGGGCATACGGGAGACAGAATACAACCAAACCAAAAATACAACAATAAAACTTCTAACAATCATGCAAACATACATCCTAATGCAGTCATTTCCTTCTGTCTTCCTCATGCACTTCAAAAAAATCTCCAAGCAACTAATTTACTATTTATATAAGGAGTCCAGTGTTCTACTCACATTAACAGCAGTAAAGATCACTACTAGCTTTCAAGTAGAAGAGACCACTGTTCTTAATTTAGAAAAACAAATGACAGTAACCATATTATTACTGTAAATACTGGTTCCCAGTCTTTCAAGTCCTCTTTATTGAGCTAAACTTCATTTCAAATAAACATTTTCTCAGTTCGGCATTTTGCCAGGTCATCTGCATGAATCCAACTCTGAAAACATCTAATTCTGAAAACATGAATCATAAAAATCTTTTAAGACTTAGAAATCTAAGCAAAGATCTATGGAAAATAAATTAATAAATAAATAAATCACAAGTGTCTCCAAGTCAAAGCAATGGTTATCCTCTATTTGACTTTACTGTGTTTAGGTGAATGACTTGTAACATCATCTACTCAGGAGAGCTATTTTAATTGCACTGCACTACAGAATACATTAAACTGCTGTATTATACCTGTAAGTCATAGTACAATAGTACTAACTTAAATTTTTCTAACTAAGAATAAGAACATGAAAGTCAATAATGAACATGCAATTTTTCTCACAAGAAGCACTGTCTCATTCAATATTCTATATTCATATGAGGACATTGCAGTATGGATAGGTGGAAAATCAGACTGAAAAGAAAAATGGCTGGTACTCTGACTGAGGGCCAGTAACAAAGTACTGCAGGTTATCTACCCTATCCTGTATTACTTCTTAAATCAGTGACCTGGAGGTGACAGAGTGCATCATCATCAACTTATCAGATGACTAAATTGTGGGGGTCAGTCGATACACTCACAGACAGGGAATCAAAAAATTCTGTCTCCAGTTTTGAGCCCCAGGAAAAGAAAAGAGATTGATAAAAGCATGCTCAGCAGTGGCCCAGCAAATTGGTCAGAGGCTGATGTACTAGCCCTGTAAGGAGAAGATAAGGAAATTAACCTGCTCAGCCTGGAGAAGAGAGAGTTCCAAGTGGGCCACCATCCCTAATTGATAACCTACAAGCTTATCAAGAAGACACAGCCAGGCTCTTCACACTGCTACATTGTGAGTAGACAAGAGGCAACGGGTATAAGCTGAAAAAGACAGGTTCAGACTTGATGAAATGAGAAATTTTTTTCACAGTGAGGACATGCAAGCAGTGGAAGAGCCTGCCAAAGGAGGTTATACAATCTATCTTTGGAAGTCTTTAGACCTACTTGGATAATGCCCAGTAGAACCTGGCCTAACATCATAGCTGGCCCTGCTTTGAGTAAGAGGTTGGACCTCCTGGGTCCCCTCCAACCCTATGAATAAGGATGTGATCCCATGATTCATTTTCCCGATTAGCGAAGATATAAGATGAATATTTGCCCTAACAAAATGTCCAACTCATGGAGGTTTCTTATACATCAGCAGGCTTATGCTGAGAGTATGGAGTGTTTTGAGCAATTTCCACTAACTATAGAAAAAAGGTTGGTCAAAGAAGCGGCTGCTCCCTCAGATCCTTTGGTTTTGACTTCACCCCCAGTACAAGTCAAAGTTGTCTGCAGAATTGCTCTTTACTTTCAACAGCTGGACAGGCTCTGAAATAGCGGCAACTCTCAAGGCTTCACTCTCTAGACATAAAAGGCAGATACATCCTTTTAAGCCAGTATCTCAAAAGAAGGAAGATAAAGAAGTCAGTCCAAAAATTTGCATCTGTAGGGAATTCATTCAGAGAAGGCACAGCACCAAGAATGCTGATAAAATTCTCATGTAAATTTACTCTGAGTCTGAACAATACAAAGAAAGCATTTTCCTCCAACTTCTTCCATCCTCAGCTGTGTTAGTTTTTAACCCATCATTAACCATATAACCCCAAAAGACATATAAAACAGCTTTTAAAGTTTGGCAGAGTTTAGGATATCTTGTCATCCTTTGGTGCCATTAAAAGCCTCACATGCAGAAAAAAGCTATGAAATCAAATTCTGGAAAAAAATTGAATGATCTCTGACAAAAAAAAAAAAAAGTAAAATTAAAATGGAAGGTGCATTATTAATACAACTTCTCACTGGAGAACGCCAGAAAGAATTCCACTTATCCAAGGACACAATAATACAAATTGCAGATGTGAACAGAAAATGACCCAATGTAGTATAAAGTTTTACTTCTGGGTGCCAAAAAAAATATCCTGTATCATGTGTTACCCAGCGTTTTATCCTAGCTAACTAAAAGTAGCTTAACTGCTCTCTTAGTGTACTTCCTGTTAGTAATGTTAGGATTCCAAATTCAGGAATCATGGCTCAAGAGCATCACAAAGTTTCAGAAGGTCACAAAAACTCTGCTATGTCAAATGAAAAAAAAGTTTGACATAGAAAATATGAGAATGATATGCTGGCATATAACTGTGCCTGTAGAAACTCACAGCATCTTCACAGAAAGTGATTTGTTAATTCTGGTAACACTGTATTGGTCCCAAACCAATTTTAATTTTCAAGCAGGCAAGATGATTTTAGAGGGTGTCTATAATGCTGAGTAGGCCAAAGAGAGCAACTCTGCTTTCAGACATACAGACTATCAAGTTTCATAATTTTACAGAGTAAAAATTAACATTTTTATAAACTTCAGTACACCAGGAATACAGAGCACACACTGACAAGCCATTTAGAGCAGCATTGCTACTGGACAGTGTTATAACTAAGCAAAAAGTATTTTATGGATCTCATCTCTCCTCTACAGTGCTCTATTTTTGACTATTTGTCAGAAAGAGACCACATGTCATATGTCAGCAAGATATAACAAATACCAGTATCATCCCATAGATCTTTCCAATCAAAAATCACTCACACAAATAGCTCTGGTTAGTTCATCTTTGGCTATTTCTCTTCCTGCATTTTGCAGGAGCCTGGACTGAACTAATATGTGTCCAAAACTGGGAGTTAAATTACTCCCGGTATACTGGTTATGCAAAATACAATAATCAACCACACTTGTGAAGTTTGGTGCCACAAATAAGGACCAATTTTATCAATTTTCTTCTGAGAGTTATATATGCAATGACAGTAAAAAACTCTAGAAACTGTCCATTTCCATCTATTAGAATTTAAATGCTGGAAAAGCATCACCTGACTCACATTAAGCTGTTTCTGTACTACAAACGCTTTCCTTTCCAAAACACTGAATTTCCACGTTTGCGCTGGAACCTAATATAAGGCTGCAACTTACAACTCCCTGAGGGAATCATGTCAATTGGCATTTTAAAAATTAATTCAGTGACCTACAATAATACGAGTTTCTTATGCACAGTATTTGTCAGGAAGCAACATGGGAAGTTCAGAATCCACTTAGAGAGTCCAAACTTTATAAAGGCAAGCAAAAATATTCTCGAACTGCCTCCTCATATAACTTGGAAAGTATCTTATGGTAGATGTCTGTAATATCAGAACAAAGAAAAACTGAATATATGAAAGGGATCTGCATGCAGCATGATTAATATTTAAAGCAGGAAATAAAAAAGGAATAATAATTCTTGGCAGTATATGCTCATTCAACTACATTATTGACCTGGTGAGAAATTCAGAACTTGTGGAAATTTTGCAAATCTTCTGGAAACTATAGCATGTTAGGTCTCATGTGCTTGCACAGCTCATTTCAAGTCACTACAGAGAAAATTTGCAACCGTAATCAGGTCTTTGGGGACAGAAGGCCCCATTTACAAAGGCTCAATATCTAATTATATCAGCACTCTCTCTTCCTGGTCTTAGATTTCAATGAAATGTCAGAGCAGCACTTTACTGAATGGCTTCTGTAAATGAACCAAGTTGCCTGTTGTTTCTTGGGATTTGTTGTAGTAAGTACAAGTTATCTTAGAAACAGTTTTTTAAAGTTATTCCCACTGTTTCATGAAGAAGCAGGTTACATTGTGCACACCAGTTTGGTTTAGCAGTAATAGGGAGTTAAAATGGGATGCTGTTATCAAAATTAGGATTTAGGTATAAATGCAAAATGAAAACTGAACATGTTCTAAGCAAGCATGAGAACTCATACAGTTATAATACTTTCAAATCTTGGAATATTCTATATACTCAACATTTAATATAAAATCAAAATATTCTAGTTGCATGAAGATAGTAGCAGAGTAAGTAGTCACTACTGAAACCTTAAAGAAAAAGATTTCAACATTTAACTTCAAAATCCTGCTTATAAAGCTACTCTCATTTAAATGGCACAGGCAAGAATCAATGTTTTTGTTAGGAAAACATAACCGCTTACATCTGATCTATGCAAAATGAAGTACCTTTGGAAGCAGCTCCAAGAAGTTATCATTATTCCATTAAAAGATAATACAGTACATATTGTCAACTTTCCTATTTAATCATAGGGCTTGAGGCAGCAAACAGTTCAAAAAGTGAAGAACAGTCTGTAGGCAATTGCCTTCTGTCCTTCATGGAGAGTCCTCATTTCCAAACAGTACTAAAAATATTTGAAGTGTGGATGGGAATTATTTTCAGTTCCTACACAGCATTTATTAACTCTCCATACTTATCACTGGACAACACTTTCTTCCTCGAGGTAAGTACAAAGCTTCCCACTCAATTACTATTCACCACATTTTTCCAGACTGTATGCATATTTTTAAATCAAGAAGTCTTTGCCATCCTACATCCTTACCTCTATGTAACACCAATATTCATTTGGTCAAATATATGACATCTGATTGATAGTCTGAAAATCAGATTCACAGTTAACATTAAAATATTTGAATACATTAGTCCAAATACAGCAAAACAGCCACTATAACAAGGAAATTAAAAAAAAAAAAGCCAAAAGAGACTTATTTCCTGCCAAAGATGAGCTATGTTTTCCGTTTGGTTATTTTTTCCCTTTATAGAATGGCCAGATTCTGGCCATACAGACAGTTTCATTCATGGAGACTTGCATTCTATCAGCCACATCTACAGACCTACAGCTCCACCAGAACTACTGTCACTTTCTGCAGAATCACATCAATGTGAGCATCTTCAGAAATATGTACCAACCCTTTTTGAGCAACTAGCTGGGAAAATTGGGATCTCCCTATATCACAGACTCTCAAAGAGGGGGCTTGAACTTCAATAACATTTGCTCTTTCAATCCTTACATGCATCATGGTGCTACGTAACACCAAACTGGAACTCACACAAGACTACATGACCTTCATTACTGCAGATATGCAAAATATATGGTTATGTCTCTACACAACCTGATCCAATATTAGCTCCTGCTTTAAGCAGATGTTTGGATCACAAAGCTCCAAAGTCCAGAACTCTATAGTTAAGTACTGAATTACTTTATGATTGTCAGAAATGTAAGGAAGCCAGATTCCTAAAAATAAGAGGGGAAAATCATAGTGTGGGAACTAAAGGCCACTAACAACACAAAACTAGTGACACTACTGTTATGTTGATGAATCGTAGGAAGAAGATCAGGTAAGTATCAGACATCTTTATGGGGAAAAATTGGAATCTGCCTGAAGGTGAAAAAATATACCAAATTTCACTGCTTCTTCATCTTTGCTGAACCTGTTCCTACTGATAATTTAAGCAGTTTCCAGAGCCACACTGAAAGCACAAGCTCTGGAGTGAAACTGCAATACTGAAGCCCCCAAAAGAGGCACTTTTGAAAGACTGCAAATGAAATTGCAAAAAGTGAAATAATTCCCTGAAGAATCTTTTATTCATTTTAAACTAATAAGTCAGATTTATAACTAAGGCACTTGGCAGATTTCATTATAACAGCTCAGATACTAATTCAGTTCAGATATCCAAAACTGCAGGGTAGAGAGCAAGGGGCAAGGAACTAACAAAAGATATGACTTCACACTTGGAAGAGAGTGAAATGTGATAGGGTAAACTGCAAAAAAAATCACTCGGGACAAAAAGATGATGCTCAAATGGAAAAAAGATAAAAATAAAATAAACTCACCCCTCCTCCCCCCCAACTATACTTAATTGCGCTACAGAAGAGAATAAAAAAAGAAGAATACAAAGTAAAAACTTAGAACTCTCACAAAGGAAATACTGCTAGAAATAGCATAAAACAAGAAGCGTATGGGATACAGAGCCACATAGTCTTTGCAAAATAATGTACAACTGAAGATTCTGCAGCCAAGAGCTGCCAACTCAGAGTAAGGAGAACAAAAATCACATCTAGCAAGCAAACAGCAGCGCATCAAAAAAAATAGCAGATGCAGCACTGTATACATGCTCTAGAGGTGATGCAGGCAAGATCCAGTCTGGAAACAGATGCTTAGAAATAAAGTCTTGTGAATTTAGAGCTGAATTTAGACAATTTGAAGCAAATGTTATTTCTGGAAAATGCTTTAAAAACATGACTAGGATAAAAGCACTGATATAGAAGATAACTAAAATTGAGAGCTTAAAGAATTAATGTTAAGTATTATATGACTCCAAACTAAGGTGGCTAAAACAGAACTAGGAAAGCTTTTTAAAGGTTGGTTGGTTGGCTTTTTTTTGGGGGGAGGGGGGGTTTACTGTCATGATGAACAGAGATAATACAGTCTTTTAATAGTCCTAAAACTTTAAATCTTGTTCAGTAAATACCAGAGCAGAAAAAATATAAAAGTAAAAACTGTATTGATATATCAAGATTCTAGTGACCCTTTATTTTTAAAATAGGTTTTCTCAAAAGTAGCCTTATGCTTGCTACTACTTTCAACTCCAGAAGAGAAGGGTAAATGGGGAAGAAACGTGTGAAGATCAGCTGAAAGGCATGAGAAGTTCTAGAAAAGAATTCTCTTTTTTTCCAGGAGAGCAATGATTTTCAATTGATGTACGGAATTCAAATAAGGCAAAGAACTGCACCTTCTTCTTCCACTGCTCATCTCATCAATCCTAGGCTGGGGCTGTCCTGAGGCATGCCCTTGCTCTGGGAAATTGAGAACACAGAAAGGCCTGAGTGAGGCGTTACAGCAGCTACACCAGGCAGATCAAGCTCACAGGCTAGCACAAAGACCAGTCAGGATACACAGAACAAGGCTGTCAGGAAAGGAAAATGCTTTAGGAAAGGAACTAGTAGAAACAAGAGGAAGGTTCTTTCTGCACTTCAAGTGACAGGGACATAATTATTTATCTGCCCACAGAAACAAAACGCTAGCAAGGGAAAAGGAGACAAGTGGAAGCCCCTGCTGAAAACTGAGGTAAGTGATTAGGAGAAGGAAAAAAGGGTTGATTGGCTAGACAGGATCATAGGGTGGTGGATTTCCTAGATTACAAGACATAAAGGCTATTGTGGGGAAGAGGAAAAACAGTAGATCAGTTTCAGAGTAAAATGTCCATAAATAAGGTAGGAGAGCTAGTACAAATTCTCTGAATTTCTGAAGGGCGTTTCAAGAAAGCCTAGTCAGTGGATCCCACATGAAAGTGAGCAAGTATCTAATTTGTCAATCTTGCATAGGTTTAAATACGTACAATGAACTTTTTGACCCACAAGTTACAGGCCAAAGGAAGTTTTGGTCATGTTACCAAGCGTGGACAACCCCAAAGAAGCTTTACTGATAGAAATTAAATCCTCAAAAAAATTATATACCACCAGAAGATGCATTCTGGACTTAAGTAGAATAGTATACCTTTATGTTAACATATCAACTCTAGCAGCAGTGCATAAACACTTAATATCATGCTGATTTCTAAAGGACTCCGTTTTTTAACCCTCATTGATTCTACCTACTCACACCAACAGGGATGTGATTGCATTTTCCATTCTTGCTTACTCTCTGCTTTATACAGTAGTGTATTATTACGCAGGGTTTATTTCAAGAAATAAGGACATTGCCAAATAAAGGGTAATATGCAAAATTTAAGAACTTGACAGTTCTGAAGACTAATTTGCATAAAAGTAGGAAAAGACCACCATCACCTCACATCTCACCTACTTGGATATTCTTCTCCAACAGAGAGAATTTATTTATTTGATTTGTTGATTTCCCATAGAAGTGAAAAAGTTACTGCATACTATCTTGACACTATGATCTTCTACACATAAGTTTCCCAGCTGAAACGCTTTTCTTCCAGGTTCATCAAACCTTTCAGTGTAGAAGTATGGAAGTTGATTTCTCCATCCTTCTCAAAGCTCAAATTCATGGAGACATTTTAAATCTGGTTCACTTAACAGTAGTGGACATGTCAGTGACATATACGTGTCACATGATGAAAGAAATAATAGGTGGGCTTCCTTCAAATGCTGTGCTTAGAAACATATTTAAGCTACTGCACAGTGGGGTCTTTATGTCCTCCTTTATAAAACTTCTCATCAACCACTGGTTGATGGACCAGAGCCAACTCATCTGTCATACATATCAAATTACATGGTGTGGCAAGAAAAATGCTCTGGAAAAGCTTAAAATGTTGGCAACAGAAGTAGTATGAAGAGGACTGGATGAGTATGAGTATGGTGCCCAGTGAGACTGGCCAGCTTTGTGTTATTTGAATATCTAAAATATCAAGCATATACTCCCAAATCTATGCAGTTTTAGCCTGGCTATCACCCAGACAGAAGTCTTTGGTGACTTCTGTGGGGCACAAACCTCATCTTCTGAATTTCTGTAAAACACCACATTCCCTACAGTAAACTGTAAAAAACTATGCCACTCTTCAGAAGATAGATGTTTCTTATTATGATCTAAAGATATTTAGTATCTTCAGAAAATTCATTACACTCTGTCATGGGTTCAGCAGCAGCAGTCATTTTTCTTTAAGCAGTAGCTGGTGTAGCACTGTGTTTTGGATTTTTAG
>JASSUY010008198.1:72500-77772 GCA_032466535.1 Forpus xanthops | reverse complement strand
CCTTAGTTACTAAACTGTTCTTATCTCAACCTGTGGGAGTTGCATTCTTTTGATTCTCCTTCCCATTTCCCCAGGACGGGGAAAGAAAGAGGGGGGAGTGAGTGAGCAGAACTGTTTGAGGGCCTCAAACCACGACACCATGATCAAAACATTCCATGTAGAAGAAAAGGTTTGACTGCTATTTGAGAATTCACCTGATACAGCACTATTAGAAACCCTACAACTTACAGCCTTCTGATGGCAACTGTGTTAATTCCAGCTGTAGGAAATCTGATGTAATTTGAATAAGCTTGTAGTGAAAGCTTGGGTATAGGAAACCAGAGTAATTAAAAGCTTTTCTCAATTTTATTTTTAAGCTCTTAGCTTTCAGAATTTCACATTTCATTCTTTGGTATTGCAGTTGTTCAGAATGAACCTGTGCACTGTTTGGAGCACATTGGTGGCCTGGGCATAGTCCTGCTTAATTTTTTTTTTTTAATTTCCCTGTGCTTTTTGAGAACTTCTTTTGCTGGTAGAAACAGCTAATAAATTAATGTTGTAAATTATAGTGTTATCTTCATCACTTTAATGTTAATGCCACAAAAGCATTAAAGAAGATACTTCCAAAGTATGCATATTTGCCCAAATTTAAATTCAAATGAAAAAATCATTTGTTATTTAAACGAGTTTGAGCCTATTTAGTTTCATCAGTGACTGGTTTTCCTACATTCCTACTTTTCAAGATTAAGAGATTTGCTCACTATAAAAAAACCCATAGAAATAATAGAAATAACAGAACAGGGAAATAACTTGCAGCACGCTAATATCGGGGTTATCAAGCTGGTTAACCCCTGTAGGGTTTAACTTATATTTTATATACACTGCTATCAAGACAAAAATCAGAGTGAAAATGAGCTGGGTTTGAAATATCCAGTATGATAACTTTTCACTACTTACACAGCAAACAATTTCTGGCGAGTGGCAGGTAATAGAAAAAAAATGTTAAACTTTTTGGCAAACTGAGCTATGAAGTAATTGCCAGACCGTGTGGCCTCAACTGCCTAGAGTAGCTTTTCAAGAGATAAAGCACACTAATATAAATATTAAATGGCAAACCAAATTAAATCCTTGATTTATTGAAGAAATATCACTGGCAGCTTAAAAGACAAATATGTTCGAAAGACAACTCAAAAAGTAGAATCATGAGCATTAACATGACTCTTTGCATGTGTACAACACAAACCTTTTCTGCCAAATGCCACTGTGCTTCTCCACATAATGTGGAATACTACAATTTCTATATCAGCTCGTGAGTGAACTGGTATAATTAAAATAAATGGACACAATAAATTAAAAACTGCTAATCATAGAATGGATTTGGTTGAAAGGGACCTTAATGACCTTTAGTTCCAGCCCCTTTGGCATGGGCAGGGACACCTTTCCAATAGACCAGGTTACTCAAAACATTATCCACCAAAAATCATGACATTCTGATATCATAAACCACCCAAGTTGTACCAATATAACAAAATATATTAGGCCCCCAAAGTCTGCTCATCTTTTAGCAGGAGCGATAGAAAGTAAATGTAACTCAGTGGTGTATTGCATCTTCTTCTGAGGGGGTATTCTTGTTCAGAAGGACTGAGAACCCCAGTCACCCCGGTCTGTAGGTGTAATGAAAAATTATATGCCTTTTATTCAGGTACCTATATGCATACGGTAGTTTCTGTCTAGCAACTCTAGTCCTAAAGAGTGACCCAGGACCAAAAGCCAACACTTCAATCCAAGGAAGCAACTCAGCACATCCTTCACTCTGGCATTCTTTTCGGTTAGCATAGATTTTCATCTTTTGGTATGCCACTGTAAAGTTCTTCTCTTCATATAGCTGCATTGATCTGCTCTGTGAATTGCAGGAGTACATGTCCCACCATATTGATTGCTAGACTGGAGATCAGAATCATAGAATCATAGAATAGTTAGGGTTGGAAAGGACCTTAAGATCATCTAGTTCCAAACTCCCTGCCATGGGCAGGAACACCTCACACTAAACCATGCCACCCAAGGCTATGTCCAACCTAGCCTTGAACACCACCAGCGATGGAGCATTCACAACTTCCCTGAGCAACCCATTCCAGTGCCTCACCACCCTTACAGTAAAGAATTTCTTCCTCAGATCCAATCTAAACTTCCCCTGTTCAAGTTTGAACCCGTTATCCCTGGTCCTATCGCTACAGTCCCTCACGAAGAGTCCCTCCCCAGCATCCCTGTAGTCCCTCGTGAACAGAAGAAACAGTGGGTCCAGAACTTACATTTCATCTGAAAAGGAAGTTTTCTGGTATATTTTTTTTTTTTCAGAGATCAGACCACCTTTACCTTAAACCTCTGTGACTTTATTAGTGTACATTACAGCCTTCATGGTTTAAAATCCGGTATATTTTCTTCATTTTATTGATAATGGTTTAGATTAGATTTTTGTCCTCTAAAAAATATTTTGACCCAGTCTCACATATTCACAGGCATTTAAATATATTCACAGACATTGAAAATTAAACTATCAAGAAAATGTAATGTAAGGCAAATAAAAAATTAAATTCAGGGACCATTGGAGAGTATCCAACATATTCTATAAGCCAAGTGACATTCACTTCAATGTACAGTTCATGGGTTTTCTACAATTGTTTCTTAATTTTATCAGCAATTTTGCTGTGTTATCAGGGAATATTAGATAACTTTCAATACCTACCAGGTTGCTATTATATTCTTATAGATGAAAAAAAAAAATCAAAACAACAAAAAATAAAACCCAACAGTTACAGTCAACTACTGACTGGCTTCCAAATTAAATTTATAATATCTTTTAAAACATTTTCATTATGCTGAAATAGTTTTTAATAATAATAATTGAATGAGATATTTGAAAAACTATGTTTGAAAGACCATGCATATGTCTCGGGTTTTGCCTTCAAAAAAATTCTTCATAAAAATATTCCTTTTATGTCTTTGAAGATTTTAAAACTAATTGGTATAATCAGAAACATATCTGCAACTATGGAAAATTTCATATCATGTTACTTTTAATTCTTGTGAGCTATCCTACGGAGATCATTAAAAGCTATGCAACTTCTTGCAAAACACACAGTAAGGCATAAAAAGAGGAAAAGCAATTGTTTTAAATGGTTTTTATATAGTTACCCAGATATTGTCCTTAGTGAAGAAAAATAGAGCTTTATTGATGCTTAAAGGAGATCCTGAATCCATGCCCTAGATATTTAGCATCAAGTGCCATGCTATCATAATCTCAGACAGCACAACATAAATCACAGAGTACATCAGTTCACGGCAATTCAAAATTCAGACCTCATATACAATACATATAGAATCATAGAAACATTTAGCATAGAAAAGACCTGTAAGATTATTGAGCCCAACAACAAACCTAATGTTAAGCCTTTTAAAGCTAAAAATGCCTGTTTAGAAACTGGTCAAATACTGGAATTCTTTTTTCATTGAATCAGAGGCTTTTATATATATTTAAAACAAAATCAGACTACTACCATTACTTCCAAGCCTGGAAGAACTGGTGTATTATATAGAATTCACTGAAGTGTGCCTTTCTTTCAAGCTTTGTAAGTAATAGCAGCACACCAATTTTTGCATTAAATACATAGAAAAAAGTCTTGATTTTTAAACCATAAAGAGAAGTGAAAGTTCTTTATAGTAAGGATCAGTTTCCTTCAATTGATTTTAAAGGCCATTTTTGGTCTCAGGATTGGCAGTGTGGGAGAAAAAGAGAAAAGGTGAAGGAGAACAACTGTCTCTTTCTAAAAATCATTAAATTCATTGTAAGAAAAATCTGACAGGGGAAATAGAAAACCCGAAACCTTACATTATTCTCTTTTTTGACAAGTGAACCTTTTTCCATTTTTAGTTAGGTTTACATGAGTCTTGTCAAGAATCACTGTTAACACTGACAGCTTTATTATTTCTAAATTTCTTTTGCTGTTATTGGAAACACTGTTTGCACCACATAGGCTAACGTAATTATAACACAATGATAGGGGTGAAGAGAGCAGTATTTATGTTGTTATATGCTAAGAATGAAACTTGGCAGTGCAAGCACTGCATTTTGCAAGTGTATGTATGCATGTACTGGAAGAGGACCACATTTTCCTCTTAATGGCAACAGTTTATAAAGCATTAAATTCACAGTCAAAAAAAATGTTGGGGCCATAATTAAAAAAAGTATAAAACCATACATATTGCCTGTTTCAGTAAAACCCATCTATTCTAAATTCTTTTAAAACTGTTTAATGTCGAACTTGTTCTCCGCTCACAGAAAATGTTTATTGGATTATAGAAAATAAATTACATATAAATGAAAGCTTCACCATCCACATACAAACACATGCACATAAATGCTTTGCATTCTTAAATGTGTATTTCAATAACAATGTTTGGTGAGAACATCCATTATAACATTTACCAGGGGAAATCACTACTGAATTGTAACTGCCCTTCTACAAGGATTGAGAAACTTATTTTATGAATTTCAAAACCCAGGTACACAGGCAATACTAATTTTTGTCCTTTTTTTTTAAAAAAAAAACAAAAAAACAAAATCCACAACTATATTTTGTTTTCTGGATATTATCTAACTTCAGACAAGCAATCTGAGGGACCTAAATGTAAAGCTACCAGCAGTTGAATCCTCCAGTCATTTATCAACGTTTTTGCAAGTGTACTGGCAGTAGCTTAAAAGATGTAGGCAAGGATTATAGTTCTTAATGGCTACTAGCATAAGAAAGCATACTAGTCTTCAGAAGTACTGGAAACTTGAATGAACACTGTGTATCCACAGTCATAATTCCAAAATTTTCCATGCTAAATTCCAAATTACATGAGAAGATTTACCATGACTTCATATAATCTCTGAAATTATGACTAGAAGCAGTAACTGTGACTTGGCTGAAAGCAGACATCTGGTGATTAGAAAAACAGACTGGGAATATAGTACAAGGACTAAGGCTAGCCTCGGTTTGAAGCAGTCAGCAGCTCCCAGGCTTCAAGCTCACACTAGCACAGGAAATGCCAAATTAAATTCAGTAGAAGCAAAAGTAATGAAGTGACTAAGAAGAAAGAAGATCCCAACCGTTGGCCTCTCTATTAAACTACTCTGGTTTGGGACTTTTTGCATGGAGGTTGACTTTCTCTGTTTTTCATAGACTTTCCTTTGCGCCCGGGCAAACCACTGATGGTCCCATATACCTAATTTTGAACCTGGGATAACCATCTG
>JASSUY010008198.1:65000-67500 GCA_032466535.1 Forpus xanthops | reverse complement strand
AAAAAACAAAACCACAACAAATGCTTTCCTTCCTTTGCAAAAATGTTCAGACATCAGGTGCTTGTGTGGTCATGGGAAATAAAAGTGATAATGAGGCATATATAGCTCTTAATGTCATATCTTCACCAGAAGACTAACCAATACAAAGAGAGATTAAAAAAATATTCTGTCAAAGATGTTGTACCACATGTTTTCTTGCATATTTTGTAGTTTTCATTTTCCCCTTTTCTAAGCAATGCATTCTGCAGAGGCAAGAGCTTCTAAGGGCTCAGAGATAGAAAAATTGACTGTCACACTGTATATTAATACACCTCAGTTCTCTTCAGTCTTCTGGTCAAGGTAAAACAGAAAAAAAAAAGAAGGGTAAGGAGAGAAATTGGACACCAGACTACCATTAGAAGTAAAGGAATGGGCTGAACTATCACAGCATGGGCTGAAACCTCATTCAGACTGTGACAGCATGAAATCTCCAGGCTGAAGTTATTTCAGTCATTTGGTTAAAGTAAAATTTGAACCTTAATATTCTCTGGCCCCAGGGAGATCAAGGGTTGGTAGTAGTTCACATCCTATCCACAGCCACATGTGTATCCACTACTTGTATCCTCCTTCTCCTTGTTTCAGATATCAAGACCTCATTAATATAATTGTTCAGCAACTTAATTACCAAGATGTTACTGTGTCTAAAGTGTAAGGACTCCGGTTTGGACTTAAAGGCTAATATGTTAACAGATCACACATTTATGCAATCTTGAATATGAACAGCCTCTTAAAACATTTTTATTTAAATTAAAAATATTACAAGTTTTCTGAATTTTGATTGCTAGTTTAGCTCTTGGATGATTGATCATGATCTGAACAGTTGCTTATCGTATTATTTTTAAATAAAGGTATAAGTTTTTTCCTTGCAATGTACATATAATACATTCTTACATAGGAAGTAAGTTATAGGAATAGTTATTTGAAAATTGGAAACATGAGTTTGTTGCGCTTGCCAAAACTATCCTCATGGTGCCTGTGCAAGCACACAGGAAAAAGAGTTTAAGCCCAGTGGATGGCCTCCTGCTACAGTATTTATTCTGGACAATATGCTGACAGAATCACAAGGTGCAGAGTAAGACCCTATGGGTAACAGTTAATTTTGCAATTTATTCTATTCTCTTTTAGCTAATTCACAGGAATCACATCAAAACGACTTCTCCAAATCATACATTAATGGACATCATCAGCAGTTGTGTTCAGAAGGTTTCATGGTCTGATAATGCTGAAAGTTGTTTCAATAGATCTACCAAAGTAAAAATGTCCAAAGGGACTTTCACAAATCCCAGATAAATAAAAGGGCATTCATATACAAATAAAACTCAACCACTGCTTTGAGATAGCTACGAGCACATCCCAAGCATCGTAGGACAATATGGAGAAGTCTTAATTATCTTTCATTCTATTAGGCAAACTTCATCAGCTTTGGAAACAGATCCCAAGATATTTATCTGCAGTTTATTTCAGATGTAATTGGGTTACAACTGAAATTATACAAAACATTTTTCAGGCATAATTTTCCAATATAAGATTATTAGACAAAGTAGACAGTCACATTCTTTTTTTTTTTTTTTTCATACAAAAAGTACTCAATGAGAATATTAATCAAGCCCTATATTGCTCAATTCACTTTTTTGGTAAAAGTAAGAAGGGCTCCAATTTTTATTTCAGCTGAATTCCAGCTCTCACTTTGAAGAGTTGGGATCAAACATTTAATTTCAGTATTACTTTACAGAAAATTCTATAAATAGGTCAGTCTTAATTTTTTTTTCTTGTCTTTCATTAGTTCCACTGGGGTTTTAATGTTTGCAAGTTATTTTTCACTTGCAGATTCATGTACAAATATATAAAAGAAAACCAAAATATAACTATCTCTATAATGAAACAGCAAACTCAAATATTAAGAATACAATTAATTTGCTAGAATTCAGAAGGAAAGAAACACCAGTGGTAGGATTTTCCACTGTTTTTCACTAAAGCTTTTCTTGCATTGTTCCCTCAAATAGTTCATGTAGGCTTGGAAGACAGCATGATTACACACTAGCATATAAGGCTGCTTCAGCAGGGAAATCCCTATGATCCTAAGCTATAAATAACCAAGCAAAAATCGCTGTTCAAGGCCCAACTCTCCACTGCAAATGGTGCAAGCTGCAAAAAGGTCTACATACCAGCTTGGAGAGTTTATTTGCTAATGTTGTGCAGGGAAGCACCTTTCGTCCCAATGTTGCTGGGTCATCTCCTGGGGCACAATAAGCAGAAGTATACACTTTGCCCATGGTGATGGACCTGGCATCTCAGCTAGGTCAATGCCACCTTTTACTGTCCCATTCAGGCAGGGCTCTGGGCTTAACGGTTTGCGTTTACCCAGTTCAGCCCAGCCAACCCTTGTTTTCTGCAGTGTACCTCCCCATGACGCAGACATGACCTTTGTGGTTGTACTATGGAAGAAAGTAATTCCTGACAC
>JASSUY010008198.1:5000-60000 GCA_032466535.1 Forpus xanthops | reverse complement strand
TGGGTAAAAAAAAAAAAAAAAGCAGACATAGGATTTTGAGAACTGCTTCACCTTAATTTTCAACGTGTCGCTAATTTCAATGAAAGTAAAAGTAAGTCAAGACAAAAAAATTGTGAAAACATAAGACTCTGTACGTAAACTGTGCAGTGGGATAGCTACTTGTGGCGTGAAACCTTTAAACTGTCTGATTATGACCCTCAAATATTCCCATGCTTCACATGACCTTGTGAATCTCAAGGGATAAGTGTTCTCTGAGAAATAATGTGAAAATGAGGAATTCTGCTTAATTATTTTAATAATTACATTTTAACTTTTGTGAAGAACTTGTATTTTCACGGTATTTCCAGTCTAGATAGAGCAAGACACAAAAGAGAACATAAGCATACATAGCGAGCATATAACTTGCCATATTGGCAAAAATGCTTGGGTTTCAAAATAAATTATACTTAAGATACTTAATTTTTGTCAGCAGGTCAGACAGTATCACAAAAACAGAAGGAAATAATCTTAAACTAGTTTTGGAGAATGTTCTGTAATCCCAAGCTACAGAGAAGTGAAATAAGATTGAGAGGTGCAAAAAAAGTACAAAAGAACATATTCACTTTATTCTCACATGTCCAAACTCTTATTTTTAAGTACCTCTCAGTAACTTTTTCCCTTGTTCACTCTCAATTACAGCCAAAAATGTTGCGAATCTGAAGTAAAATGTGTAGGGCCATACTGAACTTCATCAATTGCTGAAACAAAAGTACAACTACTTCTGTGCTGGGATTTATGGAGTTTGCAAACTTGGTTTGTAGGATATAATAGTTGATCTACTATGTTTCCAACCTCAGAAACCACAAAAACTAGTGTCCTTAAAAAAAAAAGAAATAGCTGAGAAAATAAGATGAACACAAACTTCTGTGACATTTATTATTTTTTACTTTGTGGCTGGCACAAGAAGGAGGATTATGCTGATTAATACATGGAGGAAATACAATGTGTGTAAGAACTCAGTGTCCTTTGTAGGATCCTGTGACATTGGAAGATCCACATTACTACAAGGCCTAAAGCAATAATAGAAGAAAATGAAATCAAGGGGATTTTTACCCCTTGTCTTGTTGTTCTGTTGCAATTAAACGTGACATTTGACTGCAAAAGGAGTGCCTGCAGTGTAAATATTCCCATTGTTCAGTATGTGCAGGTTAATTCTAATATTTAGGACATAAAAGTGCTCTTTAGAGATGCAGAAAGATGTGGGAAATATGCATCATGGCAGAGCACAATGCAAAGCAATTCTTTCTGGCAGGGACTGAAGCACTGAATCTAGCAAGGGCTCTTCTTGGAGTGGTACAGCTCTCCTTGCACAAGTGACAAAGCAAGAGGTCAAGCTAGCTTTTTAAGTCCAGAGATTTGCCTACTAAGCCAAAGCAGCGCTATTTCTACCACAGATAACATTCCCAACAACAATGGAGTCATAGAATCATACTGCAATTTGAATTAGGCACGCTTTTGAGGAGTAAAACAGAAAAGGCTTCAGGTGAATAATCTTAATATCTGTTTTGCTGAAATCACATAAAAAAACCTATCCAACTCTTAATCAAATCTCTATTCATCATTTTAAGTCTTTAATCCACACAGAAATCAAGAAACAAGATTATTTTTTCCCCATGGACATATGATGGAAGTCATTTCCACAGCTGTGAGGAGTTTCATATTAGTAATTACAAAACTATTAAGCAAGGCTGCTGAAAGACTCTGAAGTGTACCTAGCCAGGTAAAGATCTAAAACTCCAATACTATGCAGAAGAACATGTCCATCACATATAAAGTTTTTCTCCTAGGGATTGTTTCTCTTTGTTTAAATACTTAAGTGTTTATTGAGTCATATAGCAAGCTAAAAAAACAACCAGAGACACTGTGTCTTAGGGCGCTTTGGTTAATTGCACCAGTGGGAAAAACACTTCATAGTTGCTTTCCAGAAGAGGTTACTGTTGGCCACAGGCTGAAGCAGAGGTTATCAGTCCAACATAGTTGCTTGTCCTACCTACCAGGCTTTTTGATAACAGGAAAGTACAGGATCCTCCAGAAGCGTGTCTAACATGGAAAATGCTACCAGGTAGGGAGCAACAGACCTTAAAGTATGAACCCACACAACATATTCTTCACAGACTCAACTTAGTCTCTGCATTTCTTTCCTTCTAATCTCCTACTGAAATCTGTGGGTTGCAATCAGTTTAACTTTCCCTTGAAGTAATGCAGGGAATAGAGATAGTTGGATAAGAGAGCTTTTATCATTTTACATGCTTACGACTTCTTTTCTGAGATAACAAAACTTATGCAGTATTTTAAATTCTTTCCTTTCTGCACTGTCTATAATCAATTACCATTTACTCAGTGAAGACACAGTACTTTCCATTTCATCCTAACAGGCAAGCCGGTGTCTCTAAACAAATTTTATTCAAAAATGAAACACAATCACTCAATTTCATGATCCACAGATTTGAGCATCTAATTCAAATAAGGTTAGCTTCCATGTAAGATTTATTGTCATATGCAATTCAATAATTTTAACTGAATATATCAAGTAATAATGCTCCAGATTTCTTGGTTCTACTATATCAGGTAGAAAAAAACCTCCTAATTTTATAAGCACAATAAAGCTTCTGACCAAGTATAGCTCTAATTGCAGCTGCTGGAACAATCAGGCTAAACATTTTCTACCCAATAGTTAAAAATGTCACTTATGAAAGCAATAAAATATTAATTTAAATTTAAGGGCAGGAAGGGGAAATCTTGTGTGCTAATGATATATTTCTGCTAACAGCTCCTAAATGTTCTGCTTCTTCATATAGATTCCAGTGAACGTTTATTAAGATATATCATGTATTAATTAAACTGAAAGTTCATAATAACAAGATCACAAGCCTACTCACATTCATTGAGCTGTTCAGATATCCCTTTCTTCAAAAGTAAGTAGGCTGCAAGTATTTTTGACAGCTTTTGTATCTCTCTCCCAAGTAAAACTCACAGTCTGCTTATTGTTTCCTCAACGATCATGTTTTAAAGAGACTGATTCTATATACTCACAAAAATTCCAAACTCCTAGTTTTAAGTAGCTGCAAAACCAGTCATATTATCAAAGTTAGAAAACAGACAACAGATTGGGGGAGGGGGAGAGGATGTGAATTTAGTGTTTCAATATTCCAAATGAATTATGAAAATGTTGACAGACTTGAAATCAAATAGTTTCTCTTCTTGCAGTGTTTCTTCTTGGTTTCACTCAATCACTGATAAGCTAGAAAAACATTCAGCTGTTTCAAATATGAGAGTGAATGTTATTGCCTGAGCTTTTTATCAGGGTATTTGTTCTTGGTGAGCTATTTCAAAATAACCCTGCTCTTTATTACATCATTCTTAAAATTGCATTGTTCTGGTTATGAACAGATAGAAATATTCATATGTAAAGAACAAGTTCTTCTAGTATTTTGTGCCAATAAACAAGAAGAAAATAAATTTGTAATTACTTAAAACCAAGAACAGTTTTACCAAGAATGCATGTGACCTAGTATTTATTGATGTACAAGCAAGTCACCACAGAACCTCTAAATACAAAAATGATCAGGTGCTTTACCCTATGCTTCATAATGAAAAAGCTGCCAATAACTCCTTCCTTTGGTGGCTGATTTAGTAAAACTTTTATGAAGACAGTAAATTTCATGTTTGAGTATACATAATAGTCACATCCTAAATGTTAAGATGTAAGACAAACAGAAATCAATATCTCCCAACCTGAGCATGAATTTTGTCAACTTCCAATTATTATCTTGCTTGTGGGAGAGATCAAAGAATAATTGAGGTTCCTGGTCTTGGTGCCACAAGAATGGATAGATAATTTCAGTTTTGAAGAGATATAATCCCAGATATAACATGCTTAACTTGGCTACATATGATAAAAATTCTCTAGGTGCTTGCTGAAGTCATATATATATTGTGGACTACATATTTCACAGGAAGAAAAGCAAACTATATTAGGTTTATGTTAGTTACATAGTCCTTTAATCTTTAGGTGAAGGGACATTTAGTTTTACAGCTATGCTACATATTAGTCTACTTACTGTAACAAAAGGAAGACTGTTTTGTACTGGAAAACAAAAGTTAACTCAGTAGAGAGCACATGCATTCATCTGCAGACACAAAACTAATTTCATCAGTAAACTAAGCAGTAAGGAATCAATTTTATTCTAGGAAATGGAAGTTGAGCTTTTCATTTCTTGATCTGAAGAAGGGTAAGAAAAAAAAAAAACACAACCCAGAAAGCATCAGTCACCACCTTCTAATCTGAAGCAGGGAAACTGTGAGTGCCAAGACCGAAATGCAACTGTACAAGGATGGAAGGTAATGCTGGTAGACATCACCAGTACAGATCACATCCATTTATTAGCTAGAAGCACCAGGATCAAAATATCAGTAGTGGTAGGTCTGTATCAAAATACAGACTCTGGAACCACAGATTCCAAGAGACTCTCAATTTCAGATAACCTGTACTGTGGAATCTGCTGTGATGGCATAGCCCCTCCTCTACATTATGGTGGTCTGGGTCTATGAAAGGCACTGGGTTCTATGTTTATCTCTTAGTGACTGTTTTTGACATTTAGTTAATTTCAGAGCAGTTAAAAAATTGAAAGTAGATGATCAGAAGACAGTTCTGAAGAATTGCCACAATGTTACTTAGATGATGGAAATGCAGAACTCTCAACTTTTCACTCCTGAAAGTGGTTCTGCACTCCTCCATCATTAACAAATAAACTCCACGCTATCTTCTTTACTGTGAGGCTGTGAGGATGGTGAGGCACTGGATCAAGTTGCCCAGAGAAGTGGTGGCTGCCCCATCCCTGTCAGCTTCCAAGGCCAGGTTGGACAGAGTCTTGGGTGACATGGTCTGGTGTGAGGCATCCCTGCCCATGGGATCCTAAGGTCCTTTCCAACCCTAACCATTCTATGATTCTCTGATAGTCTCCTTTCAAAGTGACTCTAAGCATGCAAACCCAGTAATGCCAAACTGCAGCCCAACTGTTTTCTTGTAATGCCATTTAAGTATGTGTATCTAAAACATTTTTCAAAGATTCGGGTGACAAAATTTGGAGAGGGAGGGGATTCTGTCTGTGAGGTTTCTGATCAACCATTCTTCATCCTAACATAATTAGCACATTTTCAGGAACTCATTATCTTCATGCATTCACTTTTGGAAAGCACATCAAAACCCAAGGCAGGTATTTTCAGGCACAATATAGCAGGTGTAACCTCAAAAACTTTTTACCCTGATTACCTCAGTTTTGTACCAGAAAGTCTAAGATAGATCCTAATTTAAAAGAGGTATTTACAGGCAATCTGGCTGTAATATTAACATATTCACTGTTTTGCTTCCGTTTTCACTACCAAGACAAGTTCCAAGGCTATTCTTAAATTCTCCACTAACACACCAACCTGCTCTGAATTTTCTTACACACGGTGTTTTAAAAAAACATAAAAACCCACTTGGCTCTTATATGCTATAGAACATCCATATTGCATTTTTGCAGTAGTTTATAAAACCTGAATGAAATAATAATGTACTTTAAAAAATTTCATTTTATAAGGCTGTCTTTTCATTATTCCCTGAGATGAGCTTTGCTCTGCCAGTTTCTGTTTGTCACTGCTTTTTATTTTTGCCTTTTTTTTCATTTTTCAGTAAGATGGTTACAATAGCAACGGGGAAAAGTCTTCTTCTAAATTTTCTTTGTCAATACCTCTTGCTCTCTTCCTCAGATACCTTTTTCACTACCTCTATTTCCGGAAAAAATCCAAACTGCCAGGAAAATAAAGCTAAACCTATATTCTTCTGTGTGCACCACAGAAGTAGGATGAGCAACAATTTCTTACCAGTGTATACATACCATCTGAAATCTCTAATACAGTTTCAGTTATGCTGGGGATTATGTAGGTTCAGTTATGCCCTTTTATTGCTGTATTTTATTTCATTTGGGAGATGTGTATAGCAAGAAGCGGTATTAACCAATATAAATGAATATACCTTACAAGCACTTTGGTGGTATAAAATCCCTTCTTGGACCATTATTTTCATGCTTTATAAAAGATAGAGAAGTTTTCAAAAGCAGAAAATAACACAAGTACCACCTAGAGTAAAGAACTGTTTATTGGGCAGGGGGGAAATGCATGTCTTAGTAATGGAGTTCTGCTCTTTTCCCTTCTTGTAGCTATGAAAGAGATTCAAGCATGTTTCCTGGAAAGAGGAAGGAGACAATATCTAAAAGAAAAGAAACACTATTTGAGAGTTTCATGGAAGGGAGAAGGCATTCCAAACCAGACAAAAAACAATATAGAGGAAAACAGGGGAGACTCTATAGTTACAGATGTTCAAATGGGTATTTGGGATTGGCATAAACTCAATTCTAAAAGAAATAAAGGTAGTGGAGATTAATTTCTTGGATGAAAACAAACAAAGGAAGCTTTTTCCTAAACACTTGCAAGGTATGCATACACAAAGTGCTACTGGTTGTATTCAAAAATTAGATTATTCTAAAAAAAAATAATTAAAAAGAAGAGCATTTGATTCCAAACAGAACTTCTTTAACAGATGGATAGAGGAATGGCAGAATAATACAATACCGTCTGCTGTCTGAGTCCCTGCTGAGAGCTACATTCAAGCTGATAATATAATTCTATTTGGGGCTAAAATCGTGCTGTACTGGCAGTTTAGCTCCTCAGTTTTTCTTGGGGGGGGGGGTGACAGGGGTGGGAGACAGATTGAGTTTTTTTGCTTTCACTTTATTATTATGAAGCATTTCTAAGACGTCAGATAAAAATATTGATTCTGCTGCCTTTTATTTCAAAGTCACTTGTGTTAAAATCGAAAACATCTTCTGAAACCCAAATCAGGAAAAGATCTGAGCAGAAGTTTAAGTCCATGCATTTCCAGGACAAGTATGATAGGTAAAATAACTTGTTAACATTGACTTCAATAAAATACGCATTCTTTAAACAGAGTATAGACATAGATGCTGTCTAAAAGGACTGAATCATTGAGTTGTGATCACAGCTGCTCTTTTGCTCATTTTTTAAACACAGTTAGCAGATATGTCTAGTAATTAAAAACAGAACAAACCACACAAAAAACCCAAAACAAAACCAAAACCCTCAACCAAACAGAAAAACCCTTCACGAATAGGACTGATATAAAAAGCCAAAGTGGTTGATTTCTGACTGGTTGTTTGCTTTACGGGGTATGGAACTGTTGTAAATTATACAGTCAAGAGTTGTCCAAACTTAAACTAATACGATGCTTCTATCAATATCTTAATACAAAGAGGAAGAGGACAAAGCACTTTATGTTGATATTCAAATAGAAACAAGAAAGGTAGACTAAGATACCTTGAACTGAGTTGCACCAAGGCGCAAAGGCATTTAGTCCTTATTTCTTATATATGGGATTCAAGCCCACTTCATGTCTACTACATGTCACTACATGTCAGCAACAGTTGCAATTCTAGTTGCAAGCTTATACTTGTTGGCTGAAGTTGGGATTTTTAATGGACCGGACTTGTAAGATTAATTCAAAAGACAGAAACACAACCACATAAAAAAAAATTAATAAGGCCTTTACCATCCCACCAACAGCATTCTTTCACGTAAGTGGTTGACTTACACAGATACAAAAACACGTACACAGTTTTCAGTTGATTGTCCAGAACTTCTTCCACTGTAGTTGAAATAATTCATGTTTTACAATAACAGTGTTGATTACACGGAAGCTGTTGCTTGCCCAGAAATAGCATACCCAGATAGAGATTGGCATCAACTGTTTTGTTTTTTTTTCCCAGTTTAGCTTATATCACTTCTGTTTCATTTCGGTAAAACTCTAGGTCCAAGGATTCATATGTTAATACAGGTTTAACCTGTAATAATGATAATATTCAAAATCACTTTAAACCAATATGTGAAATCTTATCACTGATCAGCACACTGAGAAGTCTTCTGATACTTTCACAGCTGTGTGGAAATTTTATTCCTGGCAGAACTGTCCAGATAGCTCAGCTTCTGAAACAATCAGATTTTTTTACCAACTTTTTATAGTCAGAATCTAGTTCAGGTTGGTGAAGAAGACAGCAAAAAGCCTGTACCTGGCTTTCAGGCCAAATGTTGTTCTCCCCACAGCAATCAGTCAGGAATTTAAGAGCCTGGCATTTCACCACAGTAATTCTTCCTGCTTTTTGTGTGGGAACCCATATTTCTTGTTCTCTGAGGTTCTCTCATTACAGTAAATCTATCTTTTCAATAATCTATATTTGGAACGGTTTTAATGTTCATCTCTCTTCAAGGAACAGAGAATTTATTATCAAATCCATAGATTTTTAAAGCCAGAAGAGGTTAATAATCTCACATAACATGGCCTCCTGTGACTGGACATCCCACAGAATTTTACCCAGTTATTCTCCTATTTAGTTCAGCTAAATCATATAGTTGAAGAAATCTAACCTTAATTTAAATCCCAAGTGACCAGCAACAGTTGCTACAATTAAGCTTAAAAGTTTGTATCCTATTTTTACGTCAAACTTTTGTGACTTCCTCTTCAAACCCTTTCACCTTATTAGGCCTCAGCCTGCCTGATATGAAATAGCTTAATAAAATCAGTGTGCAACCATCATCATCCTCACATTTTCAGACCTCAAGGCCTGTGCTAGAGTAATGACGTTATATTCCACTTGGTTCACTTAGAAGAATGAGAGCAACATGCAATTTCTTTTCCAAACAGTTCCCAGAACTTCCACTATGCACAAGAATGTTTTTCCATTAGTACCTACGGGTGGGTTGACCCTGTCTGGACAACAAATGCCTATCAAAGTCCTTTTATCACTCCTCCTCCTAAGGTAGACAAGGGAAACAAGATAACAAAATGCTCTTAGGTTGAACTAAGGACAGGGAGAGATCATTCAATTATCACCATGGACAAAGTAGACTTGACTTGGGGAAATACGTCTAATTTATTACCAACCAAACAAGAGTAAGATAATAAGAAATAAACACAGATTTAAAAAACATCTTTCCCCCCTCTAGCCCTCCTTTCTTTATAGGCCTAACTTTACAGCGAGAGGGCATGCATGTTACCAAGGGGAAATGATACACTTTGATATTCAATTCCTAAAGGATAATAAGCTCATAAGTATTGCACAGATATTTGTTTGCCAAGCATGCAGAGTGAATCCAGCTTATATTTTAATAATGATAATATATTAAACTGTGATGGCAAAATTAAAGAGATTGCTCTTAAACCTCAATGATTACCTTTTTTTTTTAATATGTAAGTACGAAATGGTGGTAATTTTGACACAGTTCTTAAGACATAACTGTACTTGTCTCTAAGGCAGCACCATCTGTTTAGTATTAAACAGGAACAAATTTCTTCTTTTGTGTGAATTTTTGAGAGGCTAAAGCTTGAGAAGGTAAATTTCTTCTCAACTGCATCAAAGTGCTCAGCCTTATATTAACAAAAAGCTTCCTGCTCCATTTCCACTTGTGCCTTTTTCAAGCATGCTCACAAAGATAAAAGTCATTATAAATATGTGCTCAATTCAGCTGTGGAAATTACTAAAGTGAAATGATGAGAAACGTGTATCATTCTTTCAACAGGTCTTTCAATCTGAAGCTCCTCCTGAAACAAAAACTACTTGTTTTTGTGTTTTACATTAAGATCAATGCAACTGGAGGCTTGACACTTCATAACTTTGGGGGCTTTTTGGTTTTCTGGGTTTTAATTTTTTGGCTTGATGTCCCCGTTTTCCCAGGAGACATAACAAAAACATCGTATTAAGATGAGTAATTCCAAATAGGCCAGAAATTAGTAAAAACAAATCTTTAAAACAAATCCCAAAATGTGAGGAATTTCAGGTTCTGGCAAGTTTCAGATACATGTCTTGAATGTTTACCTATAATTGTCCAGAATCTTTGAGCTTGCACAGCCCTTTATTACTTGAATAAAAGCCAGTGAAGTGGCATCTCAGCTGAATGGACCTGTTGGTTCTTCACCGGTAGAGATAAAAATTATCTTATTTAATATGTAGATTCATTTAAATTTTGTTTAATGGCAAGCACATTAAATCCTAGGACATAACACCAAAACAAGTCTGTGACACAATATAAGGAAAAATCCTTACACTCAAAACTTAGGAACTGAAAGATTTTTTTTTTCCCAGAATCATCAAAAAGTTTCTTCAGTTCTTCAATGCAATTAGAAAAAAAAGCTTCCTTTGAAGACAATTTAGTTCAATATATAGTTAAATTAGAGGGTGTTACAAATACAATAAAACTAACAATGCACAAAGCAACAAAGTTCAAGCTCCTCTTTTGAAGTTAGACATGTGCAATTGCAGATGCCCAACATATCCTTACAAAAAAATGGTCTGAGCAAGAAAAGCAAGTATTAGGAATGTAACAGACTCTATGTATAAACAAGTTTCCAAGTACCTAGATGAAGTACTTGGACATTTCAAAATATACGCACAGGAGAACTATAGTTTACGAAACACCAGTGCTGCTTGGTAAACCATATGCTTTCCTACAAGTATATAATTAGAATAAATCCTTAATTTGCTTTTTTTGCTATTAGTAAAACTTCTCTCAGTGCCCTGTATTCCAAAACACAGAGCTGAAAGGTTGAACTAAACACAGTCTTGATGCTGGAGTTCATCTTGCAGTTCCCATAAAACAAGAAGCAAATAATCATTGTGGATTCCGATGTTGATGTCTTACTTTTCCTTATTATACTAATAAAATAATTGCTGTCATTTGCAAACATAAATTCACACAAGAAATTGTATTTTTAAGGTGGAATATTGGCTCTACCCCCTTCCCATACCCCTTCCTTTTACAGTCTTAAAACCTCCTGCAAATTTTCTTCTTTTAGTCCAGATTCATTGTTATCATATACACCCCCAATAAGGAGGAGCAATGAATACAAATGAGTTAGAGAAGTACTACCTCGCCCACAAGGCAAAACTGAAGGAAATGAATGAGGGAAACAAATATATAGGAGTTCAAAGAATAATTTGATTCCTAATATCTTGTTTCCTTGAAATGAGCTTAACTACAGGAAAAGGATATTTATGTTAACTTGCAATATCGTTTAGAACCATAGACTATTAATCCCAATTAGATATGGTTAATAAAATAGTAAATTAGTAAAGCTGGCAGATACCACAGTGGATTGAAATATTATGTTTCTAATTTGAGTGGCATTACCACTTTAGTGTACCACAAAAAGGCAATATAAGAACTCAAGTTCCTCTGCTCTTCAACCTTTTTAGTAAGTCCTGTTAAACAATCTCTGTGTTACTTATTTCTTATAATTCTACTTCCACTTAAATAGTTTAGTCCTTTTATTATCTTCCATTTTCTTAATCAGAAAAAAGACTATAGTGTTTTCTTTCTACCATTGTGCAGCCATCCATAACTCATCTAAAAGTTAGTCGTCAACTTCAGGAACACAACACACCATCAGCGTGTTTCTGATTGGCAGTGCTTACTACTGAGATGACAAACCAAAGAGCTATATAAGCACTAACGTGTCAGCAAATCATCTCAGCTTGATGAAAAGTCCTTGCCAGATTCAATTCTGGATTTCTGTCAGTGTAAGCAGGAAAAGCAGAGGCCATGGAAGCCCCTCCAGAGGGAAAGACTGTGAGAAAGGAAAGGGCAGGGACTCCTTTCTGAGGAGGAGATGACTCACATTCCTGGACGATCACATGACATGATAAGGCATTTTAGGAAATCAAAATTGGTCAAGTGATCTCTGTCCTTATTGGACTTGCAAAATGTGGTTGCAATGAAAAGTAAACTTAGCCTAACAATTTCCTGAATGAGCTTGGAGAGGGGGAAGAAAACCATGCAGAAACAACTGGGAAAGAGTAAAGCATTTCAATTTATTTATTTTATCATTTTGAAACAAAAAATATTCAATTTCAACATAGAAAAAGCTATTTGTCCAAAATCAAGTGGGGATTATTTTATTATCATACCCTATACCTATATGAAAGTTTAAAAAATTCCAAATACCCAAAGCAATGATTTCTCCCACCACCCCCTGCTGAATGGCAATAATTTTAATACTCAGTTTTTGTTTTACCAGGAAATATTTTATTTTTCCCCTATCTCTCTTCTTCTCTTTTTCTTCCCCTGCAAGAGGCTAGAAGGCTACTAACACCAAGGATAAAATCTTGTTCCCTGGTCAATAGAAAAATTCCCACTGACTTCACTAAGAATGGGATATCATCCAGAATGCTCATATTCTTTGTACTATATGCACAATAAGTTATGGTTGGTGTCCACCTGTCATTTTGAATTTTCCTGCTTGTCATTTCCTTTCAGTTCAGAATTTTTTTTTGACCATCTATTTTTGAGCAATGGGTTTCAGATATTATGAGAGGGGTGAGAATGAGGGATTTTGTATCACTCTGTGATGGCCCCTGCCAAGTGATAATGGATTGACATTGACAAATCCCTAAGAGCTAGACATGACAGTTAACGGATGCTGTGAGATCAGTCTCAGAGAACAGTTTAAGGTTAAGGGAGCAAAACCAGTGTGAATATTCCGCACTTGTCTGATTTTGAGTCTTCCAAACTAAATATGTGGAGAGAGAGAGAAAGCGGGCCAGCAATGGCAGAGGGATAGCAGGTGGAGAAGAGACGGTGCAGTGAAATCTTTACATCGAACCCGACACATCAGTCATTGCAGAATTCTTCACAGACTACAGGCAGTGATGATTTATAGGTGGTAAGCTTCAATTTGGGAGGCCATAAGCACATTCTTTGATCTAGACTTCTACAGATTTGTTTCCTATGTACTCAGTAAGTAATAAGTGATTTGCTATTGATTTGTCCACAGGCAGAAGAAAAGTGGATTGGCGCTGTAAGCCCAATGTGAATGGGAACTTCAGGGGCATTGCTTCAGAAGGGAAATGCACACAGACAGAAAATTTACAGATACTTTTAATGTGTCAGGCTTCTAGCTCTCAAAAATGCTCCAGCTAAACCTTTACTATTATCAAATTCTAGACAATTGGATTTACTTCAAATCATATTATTTGATCACAGCTAACAATAGAAATATAAGATAAAAGAAAATGTCTTAACAATTATGACATGAAATTCCATCCATATATTCCCAATATACAGTAAGTAAACATTATCTAAAGGAGCCTAAAAGGTTGCCAAGAACAAGGTAAAAGTCCAGTGTATAATAAATGCTTTTCCAGCATTTAGCAACTTAATTTTTTAATTCCATAGTGCGAAACAGTACAAAGCTATTCCTGGTGTTTTGCACCATAAAGCTTAATACTGGATGAACAATTTGTCATTAAGGACAATTTTTGCTCTAGAAATTTTTTCCTTGTATTCTGTTCCTGAATTATAATTTTATGTGCCCACATAGAGAGAAATATGTGGGGGAAAAAAAAAAGCATACGCAAAAAATTGTCTCTACTGCTTCAAGAATGTCTTTCAGCATTCAAACTTACTTACTCAAGTGTCAAGCCATATGTGAGTAGTATCTATCATACTATTTCACAACAACATGTATCTATAATCATATAATTTTAATTGCAAAATACACTAATCTATTGGTTGAGTGAATCTCAGGGGTTTGTTTATTATTTTCTGTAAATAAAATTTTGCTAAGAGACATTATTTGCGAACAGATATAAAGAAATGGGAGTTATGTAAAATTTGATAATACATTGCAGCTATTCTTAGTATTATTTTACTAGGTTTAATCACAGCTGAATACAATTTGCAAAGGGGATAGTTTAGACCCTACATAACTGACAGTAAAATGCCATTTACCTTCCAATAGCAATTTGTCCCAATATGAAAGCAACATATGCAATTCCTACTTTTGAATAAAACAAAGGAAAAAGAAAAGTTTAAATCAATATTTTTGATGCTTTGGGGTGTTTGGCACATTTTTTAGACTTTTGTCTGTATTGTTAGGTTACTTCCTGAAACCATAGTCAGTTAAGCTCTGTTTCAAGCTCAATTTACTAATAATTTTCCTGTTCAAGGACAGCTTTCCTTATAAGTAAATGGACTTTAAGAAGCCAGTTTCTTCACCGACCAATCTTTCATATAATGGTTTGAAATAACAGCAGCAGCAGTATGCCATGCTTGATAAAATATTTTGATACTCAGATACTGAGCCTACTCTATTTTGACTAAGAGTACTTTCAATCAGCTAAGAAAGAAGCATCAAAGGATGAGAATGAGAGTTCAGAATGTTTCCTTCTATGTCTACATTACCAAATAATCAGTTGTTCTCTCTTCCAAAAATATGGAGCAAAACACAATAAAACCACAATAAACAACTTATTTATATTTTCCAATTAATACAAAAACACATGGAAGTTAAGCCCAGCCACTTGTAAGGACTGACGTAACACTTGTGTTTTGTGCAATAAGGGACTCAATCTGCTTCAGGGATCAAAAGTACTATAAGCATGAGACATGATTTTTGTTTGTGATCTGCAATCACCCATTTAAGTGATTAAGCACTACAAAACTGGTGTGTATGCCTACACTACCAATTTAATAGCAGACTTATTTTCATATATAAACTATAAGAAAGTGGAAAATCTATGTGTGAGGTTTTTTTCTCCTAGACTACATATTGAGATGATCATAGCAATAGGATATATCACATATGTAATATGTAGATATGACATTAAAATCAGTCAAATTCTCAGAGTGAATAAAAGAAAGCTTTTGTATCTGTTTTTTAAGCTATGTAATTTTATGTTAGCTCGATAAGCATAGTTTATAAAGACTGTACAGTAAGTCAAGGTTCATGGAAAATCAAAAGATCATTTACACAAACATACATTTCTCTGTTTGTTAAACCAGGTTATTTTATTTTGTTTAAACTAAAATCTTAGGCCATATGAAATGGAGAAATTTAGAAGAAAAAATGGTGAAAATGTGAAATAAATTGAGATATCCGTTTCATGAGTACATGGGGAAAAATAGTGGAAACCACTTTTAACAGATCTTAACTCTTAAAATACTTTTCAAGGCCAAACTGAAAGTTAAAAGGAGACATTACAAAAGGTCCTAAAAAGGCATCACTAAGGAGTAGACCTAGATAAAAGACAGTTAATTATGCTCTCAGATATTTATTACCTCAAAGTGTCTAAATAAAATGTAGCTTTTAAACTATTATCCAAGCAAACCCAATGATTTTAACTGGTTCTTTTTACTCTGTATTGATATTCTGTAGAGAAAAAACATACGTAAGCACAATTTCTTAAAAAACATCCAATAACAGCAAGCATAATTTCTAAATGTAAAGAACATCCTGAAAACTAATAATAAGTATTCTTTCTACTCCATTTTTAGTTTAAGAACACAGTCTGAAAACTATGCTTGCCATAAGGTACACTGAATATGAATAAATCTCCACATTCCTAGTTTTTAAATGAGGATACTGGGCACTGGTGAGGCTGCACCTCAAATCCTACGTTCAGTTCTGGGCCCCTCACTGCAAGAGAAACACTGAGGTACTGGAGCAGGGCCAGAGAAGGGCAACAGAGTTGGTGAAGGGTGTGGAGCACAAGTGTGATGGGGAATGGCTGAGGGACCTGGAGGGGTTTAGTCTGGAGAAGAGAAGGCTCAAGAGGACCTTATCACTCTCTATAACTCCCTGAAAGGAGGTTGCAGTGAGGTGGGGGTTGGTCTCCCAACTAACAAGTGATAGGACAAGAGGAAACAGCCTCAAGCTGCACCAGGAGAGGTTTAGGTTGGATATTAGGAAATATTTCTTCACAAAGGAGGTACTCAGTCATTGGAACAGGCTTTCCAGGTCAGTGCTGAAGTCATTGTCCCTGGAAGTGTTCAAAATCCATGTAGATGAGGCCCTCAGTGACATGGTTTAGTGGTGGACTTGGCAGTCCCGGGGTGATGGTTGGACCTGATGATCTTAAAGGTCTTTTTCAACCAAGTTGATTCTGTGATTCTGTGATATGTGGTGGCATATATACATGCAAATACACAGTTAAAATGAAAATGCATGGAAAATAATTTCCTCAAGAGCACTTCTCTAATTTTGAAATTATAATCACAGGTTGAATTTACATATGGCACATGAGAGAATTAAAAATTAAGACCATTCTTTAGCAAAACAAGAATGGACATTCCTGAAACAATTGAAAAATGCATGTTTACATTTAGCATTTTACTTTGCTATTTTCCTTAAAAGAAAATCTATATAAATTTATATTGTTTGTTCTTTGCTTTTCTCTGATAGTTAGAAAACAGCTGTTGTACTGCATTGGACTTTGACTGGCTAGATTGCAAGGCTCAATAATCTGTCTCGGCTCAGGGTTAAGTGATGGAATTCATTTAAATGCCCCAGAAGTAATCATCCACAAAGAGTACATTATTTCTTTTTTATGAATTTTCAAACCTAATACTGATGGGTGGCATGCAATTAAACCTGATCAATATGTAATTTAGGTGGGCTGACATGTTTTCAAATTCTCAGAATATAGATTCTTTCAATATTGCAAGAGCTTAGTGAAATACGCAGCCCTTATGAAAGAGCCAAAGCAGTTTAGTACAGTAAAACAACAAAAATATGCCTACTCCAAAGACAAATAGGGAAGAAATTAAACTGACATATACTAACTTTTCAAAGCATTAATTACCTTGGCAATACTGGAGACCCTACTTAGCAGAATCAGAATAGCTATTTTGATAGAAATTAAAATGCAGATATATAGGCTTATGTACTGCATCATATAAAGCTAGGTATATACAGCTTTTTAACAGGGTGTTAAACTTAGCTCTGAAAGGATTGAATTGTGACCACAGTCCTATGCATCACAAATATTTCTTCTGAAAGAAAACACTGACAAAAAATTAAAGAATTTTTTTTTTTTTTTAAATCATGGATTGTCATAATGACCCTTTGTGTTAAGTTAATAAACAAGGAGAAGTACATTGCTTTGTGACCCTAGAGGTCATCAGTGACAGTCTCCAGTATTACTAATTACCTTGTTGTCATTTACACAATAAGAATTACACTTGAGTTCCTATAATGCTACATGGACAAATTTCAACATTTCTGCCTGAGGTTCTGGCCCACTTGTCTTCTGTTTATGTAGACAGCATCCACATTACTGTCTAGTAAAAACATAACCATACATTGTTCTCCAAGAAAGCAATATTTATATTTAACAAAGCAAGGAATTCTTTAATCTTCAGATATTTATAGTACTGGTATTATAAAAGCTTACTTATTATTTTGAAACCGGTTTTATACAATGAAGAAAGACCAAACTTTTGTTTTCTCCAGTCGTGATGCCTTACTATCACACATAAAAACCATTTATCAGCTCCTTCTCTTTAGCTTTTTCAGTATCTCATGGGATTTTATTTTACTTTACATCATTACACAACTTCTGTAAATGCTGAAGATGTATGAATATTCCACAACTATGAAATACAAATGTGAGCATCACTTAGGATAAATTTTCAGGTTGCCAAAGACTCTGCCAAAACCTGGTTTCTGCTGTAAAAGTTTCTGAAATTATCTTCTTTCGCATTTATCCCCTATGTAAGTACATCACTAATCATCCTGTGAAGTTTTAATTAGAAATGGCCATAAGTATCGGCAGCATTTTGAAATCTTTTTCTCATGAAATTGGAACAGAATGGGAGAGTGTAGGTTCACAATTTTTTTTTTTCACAGGTATATAGGTGTAACTCTGCTATAGGACTCTTGCTTCAGAATGTAATTGTATGTAGATCTAAGCAGCTGCACACAGACATCTGCTCCAATTCATGCTCAGAGACCACGGTATTCATGCACAAAGCCCAGGTTAATTCTGCAGAAAATGATAGTAGCCTTGAGCTGTGCTAAGCAAGGAAAGAAACCCGTCTGTTGTCTCCAAGTCCAGATATACCTCACAGTGATGACAAATGTTCCTTTTCATAGCAAAGTGAGCACAACATAGGCAGCTAAGTGTAACACAAGTGCCTGCGCACACAAAACTCAATTGTAGGACGTCTGTGAACACAGAGGTGCTAGGATATATGTGTGGCCATAAACAGGAAAAAAATAGATAAAGCACTTGCTCTGGAGTCCAGCTGGCACCTTTCCCCACCGCTAAAGGTGCAACCAGTCCATTTTCTAAATGATGTACCCAGCCCCTGCACTGGGTAGACTACTGAAGGTTTTAAATTAGCAAAGAATATTTATCCCTCACAAAAGCCCAATAAAAGTCATGATTATTTTAGGTCAGCTGAACAGAAGGCTGTTTTTTTCTACAGAAAAGGAATCTCGATAAGTAACCAATGGTGAAGAAATTCAGATAATTAAGCAAGAACCTCCTACTACAAAAAAAAGAAAAAAAAGTTAAAGCCCCTGTCCGTTATACTGCACAGATTTGTTAAGTACTGAATAGAAAACATTTGTATGCCCAACCCTTTCTATATTCTGGATTTCAGTGACTGTCAAACTCAAGAAACCAAAGATCAATAGCAATATTAAAAATATTTTGTGAAAATATATTATAGTAGATTAACTTTAAAATTGCACCTCCGACATGCCAAATATTACAACTAAGAAGAGGTAGCAGTTACAACATAAATTGAAAATAGAAGTATGTTCATTTCCAGTAGGGAAAAGCACTCTAGAATTAAGCCGCTTTATAAAAAATGCATTAAGGGTTTTCAGCATCCTTCTAAAAGCTGTGGGTTTAAATAGAAAACATTCATCAAAAATATCTTCATAAAGCAACAGGTTACTATTGTAGCCATAGAAAATTATTTCATTTGTAAATTAATAAGCCATTATAATATCCACAGCTGATTGCATTCATACATAGGGTCTATTCACTGTTTACTGTTAAACTCTAGAAAATCTTCTACAAGGATTTATTTGTCCTCTTAACAAATATGAATATGGTATTGTTGCACCATATGACAGGCGCTATCCTGAGCTCCATAGGAGCACCATACACTTCCATCTTCTGCCAAAATCCATGGAAGCTACCTGATGGGAAGTTTTACACAGAGCCCGGTAGTATCCAGCCCACCCTTGCCTTTAATAAAATGCTAAGCAAGTACCTTCAATGTGTCATTTTGAAACGCCTGAAGTGATATGAAGGGGAAGACTTTCACTGAGCCATTTGCTGATCACTGGTACAGAAATGACAAAGGATTCTGTCCATTAGTTTTTCAATACAGTGTTCAATAGCAGTAGGAAATTGATGGTGTAACAGTGGCATCACATTGGAGAAACTTATGATGCAGACAATAGCACATCCAATAAAAGGGCTTTTGATTTTCTGTGTGTCAAACTGTTTTAATATTAGGGCATTTCTAGGTCAATGAAGGGTTAATGTAGCACCATAAATCATATCCAAACAAGAGCCCTTAACTGCCTATGTCAAAGTAGTATTTTATTAAGGTCAAAAAAAGCATAAAGAAAAGGAAAAACACACACAAAAGTAAGTTGCAGAGCTACATCTATTCCACTGCCCCAAAACTGACATTGACACAGCATACTAAAGAGAGTGAATAATAGGTGAATTAGAAATTAATGATTCCTCTGCTATGTAAATGGCAATTAAAGGACATGCCATGCTTCAGGCTCCATCCTAAAACTCTTCTTCATTTGTTTGGATTGGAATTCATAGCATATATAAATTGAGGAATAAGACCTAGTATATATTTACTGAAACCTTGTACAAGCATGTTCTTAAATTCATATTTACAAATTCACCTTTAATATAGCATTTAAGGAAAAAAATGTTATATAGCTGTTTTCTTGGTATGAATAAATAATGGCTCCACAAAGTAACACATTATACCTTCAACATAGCACAGTAGCAAAACTCAATAATTTACATTGATTATAATCCTACACATCAAAGTGTTACTCTAACAAAGCAACACAGTGGCTGCTATTTGTAAGTGCCTTCTGTCCTGAAAAGTGCTAGAAAGAACCATTTTCTTTTCATGGTGTCAAACCGTTAAGTTTTTATCTCATAAAAAACATCTTTTCATCTCCATTACATGTAAGTGCAATTAATAAAATGACAAATTCAATAAAGAATAGAGAAGTTGCAGTAAAGGAATGTATTCATTGTTTTGTTCATGCTTGCCGTTTAGAATGGCAACATCTATCACATAAGGTAAAAAGAAAAGGCTTTTGGAAAGAAAGAATCCTTTAGGGACATTGCCAACCAGCAAAAGATCATAGTCCAATACTGTTTTACTACTGAAGTAGTAAGATCTACCTAAAATAAAAATTCCAATCAAGCTTTAGGAGTTACTGTACCTTGTAGTCAGTCTAAGAAAAGAATGATTCAGAACTGGGTAAACTTCGACACATTTGTCATTTAAAATCTGCAAATTCCTGCAATATTCTGTGCTAGCATGTGAAACAAATGGGCTTCTGGGAGGGAAAGCTGCATTGACAAACTCAGCAAAGAGCAATTTTCTGTCATTTAATGAAGGATGGAGGGAGGCCTTGATAAAGTACCCACTCATTACAAGTTTGGTTTTGTATGTATGTCTGTGTGTGAGACAGAGAATGTGTGTGTGTTGATGAAAGGGTAATCTCACTAGCTCAATCTTCTCAGACAAGCTGGACTTGCTAAAAGCACTCTTTATTTTCTCGTACATTCAGTTACCACACTTTCACATACATATTATCTGACTGCTGGTATTTCTTTTTCGCTAAAACATACACAATGTTTATCCTGCTCATATATTGTCTCTTTTTTTGTCAAAACACACCAGTCAATTGACCGCAGCATATAAGAAATATTATTAAAAAAGGGAAAAAATTCATAGTCTCATACATATTGTACATTAAAAAAAATCAAACACTTATCATGGTCAGTTTTCAGAACCAAGTGAGTCTGTGATGTGTGTCATCCTCTGAAAATAAGACAATTACCTTTTTTTGTCCTGTGCCTACCACCAAATGCAGAATAAACAGGTTTTTTTTTTATCACTGTCATTAATTCAGCTTTCTGTTTAGTATATCTTTAGGAGGGCTGGAGCTTAACTTGGAAGAAATTAGCAAAGCATATGCTGAGAAGTACTCAGAAATTGCGAGCAGGTACACTTTATCCTTTAGTAGCCTGCAGTCCTCAAAGACTTACTACATCTTCAAGGCAGTGAAACAACGTTCACAAAGTTGCATCACGAAGCCATTGCAGAATGAGGGATGGTCAGCAGGCTACAACTAGAACACGTCACCCAATGCCGTACATTGCCAGCTGTTTTCTTTAATGAAACTGGTTTTATATATTTCCTTTATTAATAATTCATCTATAATAAACTAATTCAGATGCTTTCAAATTCCACCAAAACTCATAAATTCCTTTTTTATTCTTTTTGGATGAAAATTATTCCCTGTGTTTGCAGTAAAACAAAATTAACTATTTGTGCCAACAAAAAATAAGACATTATATGTGTGTGTCTGGAACCCTGGCATGCTTGTGGCTACGTCAGACGTTAAGACATTACACGAGTACCACAAGGAGCTCCCTGAATGAGGTCCTGGTCCTGCTAAAGTCAATGAGGCAGATCCAGAGCCAGTCAGATTTTCTCATGGACATCAGTGAAAACTTGTATCAGATGCAATCTCAGTATATATATACTGGTTTGTTTTAGATATATACATAAAAAAGCCAGATTAAACTAATTTTAGTGGTGACTAGATTTACCTTAGCCATTTGCATCATGCAACACTTGCGGTTAGTAAACAAACACCAGCCTGCTAACATCATTAACCATATGCTTATACATAAATAAAGAGGTAATTTCTAAGAAGCCATGACGACTTATCTTGTAAGAAGGAAAAAAAAAAAAAGCAAAAAAAGTAAACAAACAAAGCAAACCAAAACCAATACTGGTTACAAGAGATCACAGTTTATAATGCTAAAATTTCCCAGCATTCTAATTAGTAAAACTGTACCTATATTAAAAGAAAAAAAAAAAACCAAAAAAAAAACCCACTAAAATTTCAGGAGAGTTTCTATTAATTTCTGCTAGTTTCCACGTTTTTTACACAGACACATAGAATTATAACATAACACATAAAATATGTATAACAATTCAATGCTTCCCCTATTTTCCATTCCCCTTTTTCTTCTTTACTGACACTAAAAAAGCACCTGAGCCACCTTATATAATGCTTGGTTTAGTACTGCAAAACTGAGATATGAGCAGTACTTTTTCCCTTACATATGTAAATTGTTTACTAAATAATAGTTTGATGCTTTAAAATATAAAACATCAAAACTTATAAAAGAGTACATTTCTTTGTGTACACCTCTTAGAATTATTAGATTTCATACTAGTGCTCTAAAGCTGTATATTTTATTATACAATCTCTATTTTTAGAAATACAGTGCTATTTACCTTAGCCAGTAAATTATTTTGAAAACTTATTACAAACATATGGCTCTGAACATGTATACATATAATAAGCCTTACACAGAGAAATTAGACACCTAGTTCAAACAATGTGCTAACCAAAAGTTTTTTAGCACATCGATCCCACAGTTTTTTCAGCTAGGAGCCAAACTCATGATGATCCAATACTTTTGAGAAGAGGAAAATTAGTGTCTGTTAACAAAAGCAGCCCATAGCTTTGCCACTGAAGCACTACAGTAAATATAACATTCCGGCTGGTATCTGCTCCCCAGACTGACAGGCAGTAATACATTACATATTCTGGGTCTGTTTTAGCATTTCCTTGCAATACAGTCAGAAATCTTTTCCTGGACAGTTATGTCAAACTTGTAGCTATTCTGCATTGTTGAAAAATATATTTGGTCCCTATAGAAGTCTGGTCCTTTTCTCAAATTTTTGTGCCAATAGGACTTCTGTCGTACCTGTCCTGTATTTGAACATAAATTAATTCCATATCTTTTTAGCAAACTTGTGTTCCTAGCCTGAAAATGAGATAACACAGTCTAACTGGCACTTTACCTTGTATGCAAATACAAGATTTCACAACACAGCTATTGAGACCAAGAAAGCTTACCGGAAAAAAAAAGAACTAAACCAAACAAAAAAAACCACAAATCACCAAACATTAAAAACCAACCAAACAAACAACCCATAACAAAAAAAGCTACACCAAAAAGAAAACACCCAACATGCTAGACTTCAAGCCTCACAGACCATAGTCTAATCAATTCTACCGAAATAAAATTCACCTCTACATGAATATAGCCAGTTTAAACACACACTCTCATACAAATATTTGCACAGGACTGTTGCTTCAGTTAGAAGCCAGAATGCATTCTAGGAATATCTTAGTGTTGTACACCCTCATTGAAGACAGCATGAGGAATCATTACCTCACTGAAGTACTGGATGATGCTTACTGAATTAGACAAGAGGCACTTGAAACAGACAGCAACCTCAGCTCATAATGCACAACACTCAAAATAAGCACCTAAAGTTACCACTGCTTTCCTGAGTGTTGGTTTAAATAGCACTTTCCTGGAAGCACTTTGCTCCATCTCTTTAGAAAACGTTTTATTACTACAGTATTCTCCCATTTGCTGATTTGAAAAGAAACTATAAAATAAAACCAAAGAATTAATATCAGAATTTACTCATACATTCTGATACCTTGCGAAATACACTTAATTAAAGAAAACATGTAGCAGATTTACAACCTTTTAGCAATCTTCCAAGGAATCCTTGATTTTTAAATTATAACAATAGCTGTATAATCAGGACCAAAAGAGTACATGCAATAAAAGGATGTGTTCCTATGTTCTTTTAACAAAAGAATCTAGAATACATTTCTAATAGATTATGTAGTTGATGGCAGAGATTGCTTTCAAGAGGTAGACTTCTAACAAAATTAAAAAGAAGTTAAAAGAATTCGCACCCATTTGTTCTGACAGACCCCAGAGCCCAATTTTTTTTTCATTTTTTTTTTTGGATTTTGGTTGTGATTGTTTCATGGATTTTTTCTGTTGCTTATTACTGTCTAAATCACCAATAGGATACTCATGGTTCCTGGCAGAGTACTGGGTTAGCAAATGGATCCTCTGTCCAGTGACAGCATACTCAGTTCAGGATCACATGGACTGTAAGCCTTGGTATCACTGACACCACTACAAATCTGGATTGGTCTGGTCAAAGATTACTGCAGCTTTAGTTAAATTTTCTTCACCAAACATGGTTAATTGGATCATACAGTCACTGGAAAGTGAGAAATAGTGAAATGTATGGCCAAATTCCCCTACTTCCAGAAACACCTAACATCATGTTTTAAACATGCTGGCTTTACCGCAACTCTATACCAGATTGGAAAAATCACAAAATTCCTGCTTAAACTACAAATGGTACAAAACCAGTAAAATAATCCAGAGGACTTTTTGCTAGCTCAATGAGCAAGGTCTCCTCTTACTTAAAAAAATGTAGTCTAAATAGCTTTGCAATGGTGTATGTATGTGGAGAAAAATTCTCACTTTGCAACTTTATCTAAGTAGCAATGAAACATAAAAACTTTCCAAATATCTGACAAAGACTATTGATGTCTGGATAACCTCCAGATTATTTTTATTTTTCAATATTGCTCCAAAACATTTTTTTTCCTCCAAAACTAATTTCCAAAACCTCTTTTATCCATTTGAAATGGGAAATCAGATTTGCAGAGCTGAAAATAAAAGTTACTGTTTCTGTGCTTTATAAATACCAGTCTGATCAGAATACAGTATATTATTGGATTTTTAATTTTCTTTTGAAAAGACCAAGCTATGTTAAGCAGCCTTTAGCAAGCTGTCACAGATGAGACCAATAAGCACATCCTGACTTAACACACATCAGGGGTTGCCAAGGATACACTGTCAGGGGACTAGGGTCAAGAGTCAAACTGACCAATATTGAGTAAATTACATTGGTTCGAATGATTCCCCCTGAGCTAGTAATGATATGGCATGCACATAGTTTTGCTCTGCAGACTGATAAATACTGCATTTGAAGGCTAAACAAGGAACAAAGCATGGAAAAATGATTCTCTACAGACTGCCATAAACATTCACATTATCCTGAGATTAAAAATTACTATCATTGAAATGATCTCTATTCTTTTCCTTACAAAATGTACCAAAAGGACTAAGGCTTTTCACTTCTAAGCAAAACAAGTAGAAAACTAAAATAACTGGAAAGAGCAACATATACAAAGGGTAGCAAATCACTTTTCATACTGTGCACCTTGTTCAATCCTCTGTTGATATGAGAGGTGTTACAAGCTCATTACTAAATAGAACTGCTCATGACATCTTGCAATCTCTTCCACAATGAGTTTCCTTGTCTCCCCCCATAATTAAGAATACTTTTCTTTTCTGGTCATGTGTTGTCTGAAATAGTAAAAGTTTGGTCCCAGATTTAAAATTATGATGCATTTCTGGATGTTTCTGGTTTGAAAGTGCTGTCTAATACCTGAATACTACTAAAACAACTCATGATAAATTCACTGTGTAGTAAATGAGCTGCACTGACCTTGTGTTAATATTTGAAACAACTTTATCTCATTTGTAAGATCAAACCTCAAATATTTACAATAGAAGTTTCCAAATGTGAGATACTTCACAATTTAAAATCTTATTTATTACCTCATTGCTCATATTGTCATGCTTCTCTTAGAAATTCTTTTAAATTATGTCAAATAAATATTAAGGAAAAGAATTTTACTTCTTTATTTTCATTCCCTTAGTTCATATTTTTCTTTCATGATCCTCATTTCCATACTTTTTACAATTCAGTTTTGTTTTTCTATTATTAGCTGGATACCTTTTTCAAGACCACACTTACTATATATATTCTTCTTTGTGCTATTTTTTATTTTCCTTTCTCCTAAATGCATTTTCCCTTCCTGATCCTTGTACCAGTGAGCACAGTGATTCTTTCTACTTTCCATATATGTGTCTGCAAATTAACAGATTTAGAATCTTTCAAAACAAGGTGCTTTTTGCCCTGTCACAAATGCTTTAAAAATTGCTCTTGTCCACTATGTGATGATTTTTGTCACCAGTGTATAATGTTTGCATATACATGCACATATTGTTACGGTACATTCAGCACTACATTGTGAACAGATTTCTCCATTAACCTCCTGTCAGAAAATAACATAACCTCTTTTTCTTAAAAATGCAAACTGTTTCAGATCCTGTCTCTTCTTTTCTGTCACTGCTTGGGTGCTGTGCTGTGAAGTTAAAATTCACTGAAGAAATATAGAAAACTGGCTGCTGCTCACAAGACTTACACTGTGCTTGTTACTGTACAATGGTAGTCGTGAGTGCTCTGAGCAAGTACTGACCAGCCAACCAACTACCTGTTCCTTTCTAATTTGATTTGTACCTCTGGTGTATTAAACACAGGAGAGAAAAAGTTGAAGTTCTGTCATGGATAAACTGAGTCCTGGTGCATCTGTTTCTGCTATGCTGGTGCGGTCTTTTTTGGCCTCAGCAAAACCCTGAGACCCAACTTATCTGTCCAAAAACCTTCTTATGGGGAAAGAAAGCGCAGCAAGAGCAACTTGTGTGCCATGGGTGTAAGCCTGCAGTTCCATTAGATCATACAAGATCCCAAAGTCAAAGAGCAGTGGAGAAGTGCCTGCAGAGACATGCACCTAGAAATTGCCCAAGAGTTGATCTTAGACATTAGCTACTCCACTCTTTGATGCAGGCACCAGCAGAACAGAGGTGGTAGCTTATGTTTAATGCAGTGAGATGCTGTCTCTCCACTGAATGGAGGATACTGACTCCCAGACCTGAGCTATGATCCACTTTCTTTAGCAAGAGAAAGCTATGGGTACTGGTTATTGGCTGAGATGAAAGCCCATGACATCAGTTCTTCTCTTTGCTGGGAAGATTTCCAGAGTGCACATAAGTCTATTATATTCTAAGAACAACCAAAAACAATTTAGCCCTTTTCTAGGAAAACTCTATTCTCCTTGAATTCTGAGCAAGGAGATTTTTTTTTTCTACCTTCAATTAATAGAATGGCGATAAAATACAGTGGATATAACACAAAGAAAAATATAAAGCAGTATCAGTGTAGAAGAATTGTGAGCAGAACTCAAGACTGCAGGCATAAAGGACCATAAATCTAAAAAAAGCCAGATGTATTTTCAACATTAAATCTTTTCAGAGAATTTTCATCATGATCTGCATATGCATCAAATTTGTTTTTTCCTGCTGTGGTCATCATCAGGATTACATTATCAGGATTAAACATAGGATTTTCATATGCATCAGAAATCTTTAACATACAGCTCAGCAAAAGGAATAATTATAGCTCTTCCTCTGTTTTTAGAATGGATTTTAAAGGAATGCATAACAGTTACTGTAGATTTGAAAAACGGTATTAAGTAGACAACATGCATAGAAGGTGAAAATTATGACAATGCAAGAAAGTAGGGAATAGGTATAAGATCTTAGTCTATGGAAGAGCAGAGCTGGGTGGTTGGGTCTTGAGATGGAACACATGACAGTGGTTACTGTTCTACTTTTCACATGTAAATCTGTCATTTTCTGAAAGTTGGAAGCTTTGTTGCCCTCACTACCCCTTACTGATTAGACTGGTATTTCTATGACAGAGCTTTACAGGCTTCAAGTGTTTTAAAGGTTTTAAAGTATTTCAAAATAAAAGTATAAATGTAGATAACCAATATATATTCAATGGATGGAAGTTTGACAATATGACTGGGCAAACTAGTCATATTCTGAAATACCTGTAGGTAGTGAGAGCATTGTTTTGTTAGAGGCATTATCTAGACGTTTATTCAGTTTTTGAAGGACTAACATGAACGAATAGCTGCTGTTCACAGAAAAACAGTATTAAAGTGGCATAATATATTCATATGCTGTCTATGTAAATATCAATTTCTTATCACCTGCCACTTTCAAAGAAACCCAAACAAAAAACATAAGACAGACATACACACACAAAAAAAAAAAAAAAAAAAAAAAAAAAAAAAAACACACCCTAGCAACAACAAAACACAGACACTAAAATAGTCACCTTGCATAATTTTTGCTCATTTACTAGCAAGAATCTGCACGGTGTACCTGTTCGACTTATCTGGTACCCACACAGCTCTATACTTGATCAGCAAGACTAGCTAGAATAGCTAGAATAACTAGCCACTGCCTCCTTTACAAAGGGAGTACAAAGCAAACGTGATTAAATCAAAATGGAAACCTAAAAAGTCTGCACGAATGACAAAGATGTGTTCATCTGTTACCTTTCTAGTGTCTCCTTTTTGCTAGAACATCTAAAACCAACTCCCATATTACCATTTTGCCCAATTAAAAAAAAAGAAAAAAAAAAGATACTTAAACAAAAAGCATTACATACAAGGAACTAATGTATTCATCCAAATAATATATAATTATTTATTTAATATTGTTCTTGTTAGAATTTTATAAAAAGTAAAAAGACAGGGCTTCACAAATTTCATTCTTGCAACAAATAAAAGTCAATATGAGCTAATAAAGAATACTGGAGTTAGGTAGCTACATTAGTTGTTCAAAAGCTCAATTAAAAGTAGATCATTCACAGTAAAGGAGAATTACACATTTAACAGCTTCCTACAGTGTTACCAAAACCAGTAGAATATTCTAAAAACTCCCAATTTAAGGCCTCATTAACTTATGCAATAACTTGCATGGTGAATTCACAATGCTGTAGTTAAAGGTCAACAGGCATTTAGCATAAATGTTTAAGAAACATTCTGTAAGATGAACCACTCTCCATTACATAACTACAGCTAACTTGGGCACTGTATGCGAAGTAGATATTCAAACCAACTTTTGTATAATACATTTCTACCTGAAATGATACACTTAAATTTCAGAACAAATTCTCTTGGATTTTACAAATAAATTGATGAGTTTAAGTTAAAATTAAAGATGGATCTTTTAAGAAATACACCAGTCACTTTTTCTTTAGACAGCCAGAATCACTAAGTAATACAGACTTTTAAAAATTCACACATACCAAAGATTTTGAATTAATGAACATTTTAACCATTACTTCTGTGAGAAATTTTCATTTCTCGGGACACTGGCTACTTGCAAGCAAAATGGAGGCAGAGGTCTTTGCAGGGAAAAGATAAAAAACTATATAGAAAAGAGAGAAGAAAGGAAAACAGAACAGCAAGATTCTGTGGATAGATGAAGAACAGGCTGAAGAAAAAAACCTGGACTGTGTTTTTCATTTATCTCTTTGCTGTTTAGAATTGCTCTGGCAATAAAGGAGAAGACAGTTTAACTGGCCAATATGCTTTGGTTCTTAGGATAATCCAGAGAGGAACAGGACAGACAGAACCTCCATGGCTACTGAGGCAACCATGAACGTTTTGTATGCTCAAAATAACATTACTTTACAATAGATAAATAAATTCGATTAAGAAGATAAATATTCCCTCCTAAATACCACTTCTGAGACCACTTCAGGTGGTCCAGACTGGTTTCCTCGGTTTATGAAAGGCAGCATCATACTGGATTGAGCCCAGTGCAAGGCCACTAAGGCAGGCAGGGGGCCAGAGCACGGGATGTATATGAGAGGATAAGGGACATGGACTTATGGAGAATGATCAGAGAGATCATATTGGTTTTTATTACTCACAAAAGGGAAAGTCCAGAGAAGATGGAACCAGTCTCCTCAGAAATGTACGATTCCAGGACAAGAGAGGACTGGCAAAACTTGGAGCATGGGCATGAGGGTGGGCAAGACTGGCACAAGTACCCACGGGAGATTTGACATCTCTGTCCTCAGAAGCATTTAGAATGGCCTGGATATGGCCCTGAGCAACCCTCTGCAACTAGACCTGCACTGAGCAGGAGGCAGAACTGGGTGGCCACTGGAGGTCCCATCCAGGCCAAGTTCTCCTGTGACTGTATAAAGATTCGACTGAAAGCAAAGTTAATTTATTTTCATTTATTGTTTCAACTATTGTGAGTTTTTTGATGTGGACTTTATGTATAAATGTTCTGACATGATAATATAATACATTTAAAATTTCCTTCTCCTCTGAAAACTGTTCAACCTAGGTCTCTAGTCCAGATATTTTTATCATGGTATTAAAACTGAATAATCTAAGAACCTTCATGAATCTGTATATTCATATAAATAATATATCAAATAATTTTTAATAATGAGAAAAGCTTGTTCTCAAAGAGAAGTCCTATGTTCGGTGTTCTGTTACGAATGTAGCCAATGAAAGTGTTGGAAAGTCATGAGGAATAGCTACACTTTAGGAGGACATTTGGTAGGTCTCTACTAATGTTTATTTTGGCTGTTAATCTCTTGGCTGTTTTCAGTTATCGTGCTTCGATTTGCATTGTAGGATGGTTAAAAAACATGTGACTGGATTCTTTTCTGATGCAACTCAAGTAAACTAAATATAGTGCTCTCCAGCTGCTACTGTGAATTCAATCCATATGATGAGATTAGAATTAATTTGAAATTAACTCATCAAAATAGGTATGAATACTGGCTCTTCAGTGACAGTTGCTTCTTTCTACACACAGATCCACTTCTTTTTGCACTGATGAGACAGATTTAAGACTAGGAAACTACTGCAAATATCCTCTCGGATTCTATGATCCTATGATTTTATGATCCTATGATTCTATGCTCCCACTTCAGAACTTGTGTGTAGACCAAACTGCTTTTTTTCCAAATATATAATCTTTGGGCCCTAATATGATGTCTCTCAGTACATTATCTGTTTCTCTGTTTCTACACAGATTTTTAAGCTCCTTTTTCTTAAATGATGGTCAACTTACTATGTCACTTAAAGGAGATGTATAACTATTCAATTTTGTGTAGAGAAGAATCATTCAGAAAAGCAGTAATTCAGTAAAGGGCTCCAAACTTAGGCCCTCTCTTGCTCCAGGTGATGGAAGAAATAGAAAAAAAAAATACATCCAGTTTCTATAGAAAATTATAACTTCTTTACCATGGGATCTCCAGTTTCATGTAATACTTTGGTGCAAAGCAGGCTAGATACTGTGATGTTACAGTTGAAATTTTATGTGTCAAAAGCAAGCCCAGCAAACATTTCTAATAGTGATAACCACACAGTGGGGTGTGCCAAGAAATGCCTACACACTATTTCACTGCATATTTGTAGTAATTCTACAAAATAATGTAGTACAGAATCTGATTCTGAACTGCATCACTATGACTTTGGATTTAATATGTTTTTCTAGGAAAGCACTTGAACAGATTCTCATGGCAGATTTACATTAATATGTTTTAATTACATGCAGAATATACATGTTTTAACGCTTTCACAAAGAAGGTCCATATCGCAATAATGGTATTTTAATCCCTTATTTTTCCCATAATATTCAAAACTCACAATGCTCAACAAGTATAATTTTCTTGTACTGTTCTTTAAATTTCCTAAGGTTTTTAAACATTCAATATTTTATTATTATATTTTACTAGTCCTGAGCATTTTGATATTTTATTCCCCATAATAATGGGACTGATCCCCATAAACCTACTCTTTATTTTCTCTTAAGCTCACAAATGTCTTTTTTCAGGAATTCAACTCTCTGACTGAAAGTAGTAAAAAAATAAAAATAAAACATTTAATTCACCAGAAATACATAAGCAACATTACTTTCTGAATTAAACCAAAAGCCATGAAACTCGGACAAAACTAATCTACATCGCTTTAGGATTTCATGTCTTACTAGGGACACATCTTCATTAGAGTCATTTGCAAGACTATAGGCGTCTGCATAAAATAATGTAGTATCTATGGACTGTCATTCAGTTCAACCTGAGAGCTTAATAGCAATCCATTTTTTGTACAGTTGAAATCAATCTCTTCAGATTTTTTTAGAAGAGATATTTCTTCATTGAAAAAAGAAATATCTAGCAAGGAAATGAAGTACTAAAATATATGCTGAAAATACTTCCTGCCAGTTGCTATATACACATGCAGTCACTGACCTTGGATTATTATTTTTCAGGTATCATTTGCTTTTTATACACACACTTGTTAAACTGAAGGGAAGCTTTGTAATATTCCATATAACATCTGTGCTTTTTCACCTCACAGGTGAGCTATTAATTTCTTGAGTAAAAGGGATGTAACAGTGCCTCGGCAGAGAGATGTCTCAGCAGCAAGCAAAAAACAAATACTTGCTAAAAAAAAGTGTCAAAATGTGGATGTGCCTCCAATAATTTAAAAAATAGAAGGTGATAAGTTGAAAATGTCAGGTAATTGGCAGACAGATAGAAAGTTAAACTGTGTCCTCAGTGAAGAAAATTAACCAGCAGCTGCCAGCAGAGGCCCCAAGGTCGTCTGAATGTCAGAACCAAGTAAGGGCCAATCATTCAGAAGGGTTTCGCTGCTGATATTTGCCCTCCCTGGTCATTTCGAGATCTCCCAGGAACTGCCCTGAACTACTGCCAACATGTGTTCATTTCGAAAAATTACACAGATTGTGATTTATTACCCATCACGCTACAAAAATCCATTGTGAATTAAATCAGCCCTTTGTTTAAATTGCTATTCTGCAATACATATCATATCATCATAAATGACATTGAAGTTATAATCTACAGTAGTCTGCTTCAGCCACTGATAAGGCTCCACCAAGGGACAATCAATACTTACTATTCATTTTTGAAATTATCTTCACATTGATCCCTGAACAAGCGCCAGCAACACAGAGGCACAGTGGCTTTAATACAATAATTATATAAAGGTTTACAGGCTCATCCTCCCAGCCAATAAAAGCTGTCAGCTGGCAGGGACAGTTACAATCCCATAATCCATCAAAATGCTGTTCTCTGACCTATGGGCTTCTGGGCTTTCAGTAGACCTCAATAAACATGCTTATAGAGAAGAGAATGGCAACAAACACTAGCAAGCAAAAGCATCAGATTCATATTACCAGTTATAGAAAAGTATCTCTTCTAGCACATCAGCCTTTTTATCAGAGCAACAGAGATGCATTTTTATTGCAAATTCACCAAAGAGTGAGTGACCAGATGAGTGTGTATACTCTCAAACAAATTCAGTCTGTTCCTTTCAGCAGGTGACTTTGGATCAAATTATAAACTATAATGAAGTAAGCTCGTGAAGCCAGTATCAGATATAGCTAATTTAGAGAGGAACAGCAAAACAAGTCTACTAAAGTCTGGAAGTAAAATACTGAGATAGTAAGAATAAAAAGAAGCTACCATAAAGGGAGCAAAGGAAAATCCAGATTAAGGCAGCTGTGAATGACTGCAGCATTCAACCTGTATAACTTTTTCTTTTTTTATGTGTGAATTCATGTTTTTGCACAGATGGGGTTAAACAAATTGGTTTATTTATTAGTTGAGCTACAGAAGTTCAAATCTTGCATATCGATTGAAACTGCAATGAAGAGGGGAGTGGTTATTTTATAAGCAAAGCATTAGGTGAAACCATAACAATTTACTCTGGCTATGTACTTTCTCATGATTCCAGAATAAAAATGAGGTAACATGCATTTGAGGCTCAAGATTTAGGAGAAAGAAGGCAGAGAAGAAAATTTAAGATGTGGAACAAATAAATAAACAAAAAGAGAGAGAGAATAAAGAACAGGAACTGGTACAATGCTGGAATACTTAATGATGTATAACGTCAAAACTGCTTCTTGTATTATTGTCTGCCACATCAGTTATACCCCTCCTTTACTGATCCCATTGTCAGCTTCACAATATTATCAGTACATGAGAAGCACAGAACCTGACTGGGATTACCAGGCATAATTTGTTCATATTTAAAATGCCTTATTTGACTATCAATACTGATTAACAGCTATTTGTTTTTTTCACCATCTGAAACTACGTTAAAAAATTAAATCAGCATTCCCATGATGTGATTCTAAAGTTTGCTCAGATTAAAATTAAAATTGAACTTTCAAGTTTCACAGCATCATATGGAGTTTCTTAACGAAAAAGATGCAATTCCTAAAGAATATTTCCTGGTTACTGCTGTGGTTTGGGTTGGTTTTGGTTTGTTCCCAACCAATAAGGAAGACATCCCACTATGGTATGATTTGACTTAACTCCGATGTTTAAGTGCAACAAGTGGTATTTTCCAGGTAAGAACCTTGCCCATGACTTGACTTTGGAAGTTAAAAACCGCACATTAAAAGCTTTTAATATGAAAAAAACAGAGGCATAAAGCAGATGCAAACTGAAGGTAAGTAGAATCAAAGACAGAAAACAGTTACATCTTAAATTTCAGACCTTAATGTTTACAATAAGTATTTGAGAAACAAAATTTCTCTTTTAGGAAAGTTACTTCTTTCTTCTTTTTTTCTTTGATCACTGGTAAAAGTATTTTATGTTTTTCCCCACCTAAAGAAATTATTTTTCCTTATTGTGAAATACAATTTGCCACTACTTTCTTCTAATTGTCTCAAAGACTAATATACGTGTATGTTTAAATTGTACAAAAAAGGCTTTCTCCACTGATAGTGGCACAAGATGTAACAGCTGTGACCCATCAACATGCAACAGTAACCAAATTAATTTTGTGCAATAAGAACAGATCTCTTCACAATAAAAAAGTGTGCAGTGGCCCTCATGAGGTCAAGTGTGTAGCCCTGATTCTCTAACAACTTTCATATATGTAGACTTTGATAGCCTATTGATAACTATTAAATTTCCTCTCTGTTCTTTCAGAGATTCAAAAGAAAATATTGGTTTCCTACGTGATTCTGAAAAGTGCATCAGCTTGTTCTTATAATCACTGAGCATCTTGAATCTAAAAAAAGAAAAGAAAAAAATACAGAATAATGACTCTGAAATACCAATCTAATTGTACCCAAATGACTACAGCAATATCCATAGCCTTAACTGCTGAGTCACACTTGGGTTTTAAAGTTAATAAGGGTTAAGTCTTGCACAGGATTGCCTGTACTTGCCAAATTACTCTCTCAAAATGTTTGTGATCTCACATTTGTCATATACCTGGGATGACACCTGGATCACCTCATTCTGTCCAATGAGTTTGCACAGGTAAGACTGATTAGCACTGCAAAACAAAACCCACCATGCTGACATAACATAATCCCCTTTCCAAGCCCCACACATTCTGAAAAATAACATACAAGATGAAGAAAGTGCAGAAAATTACTTCTGCACTAATATTACTTAATTCTAGGTCACACATAACTTTGGACTTCCTCTCCTACCAACAACCTCTTCCCATGTTTATAGTAAATCAGCATTCTGTCTCCCTGCCAATGCAAAATTCTTCCCCACAGTGCATGTAGGCAATAACACCCCTAAAGATGGAGAAATTATAAAATCACCCCACCATAATTTGGGATTTGTCATCCAGTTATGTGAAAAGACTGGAGTAATTTGCCAACATAAAGATGGTCTCATACAGTGTACTGTCGACAGCTAGTATTGTGATGATAATGAAGCTATCTTTGCAGAATTGACACAGATGCATAAAGTGGTTTCTGAATCCGATATTAGCAACAGACGCTCAAAACAAAACTGAAATATTCTTATACATTTAAAGGATTAATATACATAGGTTTTTAGAAATACCTATGCTTGAAGCTTCAACTCCAATAGTGATGTTTTAAAATGAGACAGTAAAACTTTGCTTTTTTGCTAAGCTTCTTCAGACAAAAGGAGTTTGCATGAAATTTGAGAATCCAAAAGCACTTGGTTTGAACATTTTGAGGTTATAGCACTTTGGCACCATACTGACATTCTGAATTATTACATCTGTACATAGTGTAAAATGGTCACCTAAAAAATAAGTCAAACTAGTTATACCCCATCAGGGCTTTTATAACATTTGTTATGTGACAAATGGGAGACTAACTCCTAATTTAAAAGATCTTTCAAGTACTACTGATCTATATGAACAAACATAAAAATATAAAAAAATTTAGACTTCTTTTTGGCTTATTACATATGAAAACATCATCTCATGCTTTAGAGTACCATTTCTAAAACAGAAGCACATACAGTAATTATTCTTTTAATACATCTTAGTGGAGATAATTTCATTGATGAATAATCATAGTGCATAATTACTATTTTCAAATTATAGATCCCACGTGGTCAGCATTCACATTGCTATCTAGACTTGTGAGTCTCCTGATCCTATGATATAATTTCTAAAATGTAATAGTTGAATTTTATGTTTAGAGAAACCAAGATAGGAGAGAAAATTATTTCACCATTAGCAGAGCCAACGTAGCATGTAGACGTGGAACTTAGTTTAAGAGAAAACAGAAGAGTCTACAGGTTTTTTTAGCATAAAGAAGTGGGAACTGTCAAAGCTCTAACATTAAACCAACACATGAAGAGAAAAAGGTAAAGATCCACACAGGAGAAGGAATTATTCTGTCAGAGATAGCAGAATGATCAAGAAAAATAAATTAGGTCCTCCACAATGCAGATAAACAGGTGTGGCTTTTGTAAAGGGAATACACCACCATCTGTCAAGTGAAAGCCATGCTTTAATGGTTTGCAGCAAGAGTTTAAGGAAAAGTAATTTAGTTAGCAGTGTAGAGCTAGTAGTAGGGTTTAATTTGCTTATAGAAAGACAAGAAGACAAAGTTGTACCATTAGAAGTAGGTAATTAAGAAAAAGGCAAGAAATAGTTGAGGTTGGAAATATGATGTTTAGAACTTAACAAATACTGTTCTTTTTTGCTTGACAATCAAGAAAAAAAGAGGATACTGCATTGAAAAAAGTGGTTTGGGGAATTGGATGATAATAGCAGGCGCCTAAGAAATTAAATCACAGCAGTCATTGAGAAAAATGAAATATATGTTGATTCTTGTACCACTGTTTTCATGAGGAAGAGGGAAAGAAATGATAGAAAACAGAAATAAAGGGTAAGATATGGCTGACAACAAGTTTTAAGCTCCAGTCCTCAAATAAAACAGCAGTTGCGAGCTAGAAGGACCAAACATGGAGGCTTGAGGAGGGGATAAAACCTGAAATCATTACTTTTGTAAGGACAGTGATAATTTTAGAATGATCCAGTGTTGAAGAATGGAAAACAGGTTACAGAAACCAGTACTGAAGTTACTATACTGCACATGGAGTCCTACTGTTCTCTCTGAAGCTGGACTCTGGTGGCAAGGCATTGCAGTGCTGAGCAGACAGGAGATGATCCTGTGCACTCCAGAGGGTATCCCTGCTCAACCTGCGGTTCTGCTTTAAATTACTATCATACGCTAAAATAGTCATTATATGTAGAACAGCTAGTTCAGGATTCTGCAAAGCAGGCTTAAAACCACAAAAATAGTGTGCATTCAGGATCTTCTAGGAATGGGTACAAACTGATACAATTTTGTAACAGCCTGCCCAAGGAGGGTTAAAAAACAACTAAGGTTAAAAACAACTAGCAGAAATACAGGTGGAGATGTAGAATATGGTTTTATGCGTATGCAGTGTAAATCTACATGGAATCCAGCCTACGCAGGCCCTAGAACTAGAAATAAGCTCGAGGGAGAAATATTCCAAATCATGGGAGGGAAGTGGTGATATCTTGGTGAAGAAAAAAATCCTGTCATTCAACATTAAGCATGTCTCAGTAACACAAAATGTAATAGTTGCTTTCATATAAATTTGAGCTGGGGGAAATTGTTGCCAGCGACAATGTAAAGAAGCTGAATTCCATTCAGATAAAACTAATCTCAACAGTCCTGCAAGTTCCATCATCTACTGTGCATCAAAAACTTTCAAAGGTAGTATGAGATATCATTACCAAGGTTTGGCTGAATCAGTTTATTGCATCTCTGCCAAGTATATATTTCCTACAAGAGCACGGTGGTTTTAGTCATTCATTAGAAAAAGGCTGGTACTAGACAGGTTTTTTGAGAGATATAAAGGTACGGATTGTTTCAAGAACCAGTCTGATGATCTTCCAAGGTTAGAAAGCAAAAAGTTTTCCAAAAAAGCTGTGGAAATATGAATGTGGTTTAGTTAAACAGTAAATCTGTATGTCTGCCGCTGAATTAGATACCTTGTAAACATGTTTGCCAATGAAAGACTCCTCAGAAGAACAACCTAAAAAATAGCAGTAACCTGAAGGACACGTCCAAATAAATTTCCAAGCAGCACTGTGAAGAATTTTATGCTGGGGACTGCTTGTAGAAGTTTAACACAAATCTTATTTTCTGGATTTGCATCAAATACAATAGTATTCCTTGAATGCATGTCTGCAATATTATATCCTCAGCTATATTCAAGATATTTTATCGACAAGTATCAATCACAATTACTTTTTCATTACCATTATTACATTGACCTACAGTTTCCTACACATAGTTCAGGCAACTAATTCAATAAGCAACTCTATCTGATGCATTTGCAAAACAAAACCAATGCTCGCTTTTGCACTGTCTAAAGCATACAGTGTGACATTCACAATCAACAAAATGCTTATATGGGCTCCAAAAGACTTAATCTAAAGCAAGTATAGTTTAGAGATATATAGTGTTGCCTAAATCTAATCAAAATACACCAGATTAAACACTTAAATGATAAGCTAATACTTTAACTGTACATGTAGCAGGATGACATTTAAGTAATTCAATTTGTTGCTACAGGATACTTTCAGCATCTGTTATTCTTAAGAATGGGATGTGAAATCAGGATAACATGTATTTGGAATTCTTCATCGCCATAGTAATTGTATGGTTGCTAAAATAAAAAGGAATAAAATACATAAATTTTCCAGGTATTTCAACAACTGCTTACCTTTTCCTACTATATCTGTACTGAAACTCACTCTTTTCATCATCCAAAGAACTACCATTTTTTGTTATTAGAGACTAATTTAAGCAAATATACATTTAAAATAGGTAATATTAAACAAAACAGTTTACTGACAACAACTTTATCTTCTGACCAACATGATCTAAATGGCAGGTAGCTGTCACAAAAGTGTATACTGGTTTACCTACAGCCAACATCAGAAGGAAAATAGTTGTATCTTTTTCTGCTATTAACATGCTTTATAAGATTATAAATATTTGCAAAGAGCCAGGGCTTTGTGAATAGGACTCTTTGCTTTGTAGTTGTAGTAAAATGAAGATGTAAAGCCAAGATCAAAATTGTAAGTATTTTCCTTACCTCTCTACTTTTTTCACAACCTATTCTAAAGTGTCCATACAGTCATTTCCTAACAATTTTTTATCCTATTTAAAGTTGGCCTTTCTTCAATATCCATAACAAAAACAATACATCACTTGCAAAGTGCTATCTAAAAAGCTGATTATGGAAAATTTTAAATAAAACTATGTCCACCCCTTCTGATTTGGTATTTATAAAATATCTAGAGGCCAAAAGTTCATTCTGCAGAATTAATACCTTAAAACACATAGTTTAAATATTTTTCCAAAACAGTTGAAGGAATTTATTATCCACGATAGGCGCAATCAAGGGATACAATTGATATGTGAACCTAAAAAAGAAAAAAAATAAAAAGAATAGAGAGGTACACAAACTATAGAATGTACTTTCTTGTATAGACACATTGGGCTTTGCAAGATTCAATAGTATTCTATACAGCATCAGTGTCACATCAACCATTCATGGAAATAAATACATCTACGATCTTGATTTGTCAGAGCACTTGAAAGCTGCTAATTAAAAGTAAAGTTTGCTCAAATTTCTAAGGGATGATTTTTTTTATTATTATTAATTAATATAGATAAGCTAGGAATTACTAATAAGTAATGCATATTTTTCTTAAGTGAAATGATAGTCTTTATATGAATGTGTATATAGCACATATTTTTTCTCCAATGCAGAGATAGGGACTTTTCCCCCAATTAGGATGTGAAGCAATGTGAAAAGAAATTATTTGGATAGGACTTTAGCAGTCATAGTAACATACAAGGACAAATACATCAATTCCAAGTCTTTGGATTACAGATTTCAAACAACAGAGGGCTCCTTTCCAGAAACCACGTTACTTGAATACACAGTCTTCTCTCACTAATTTGTTGTCTCAGCCATGTAGAGGAGTCTCAGTGTATGCATCTAGGTCATTATAACACTACATAATATCTCATATAAATGTTAAATGACAGTCACCTACGGACATATATGAAATACTAAAGATACTTCAGAAACTTTCTCTTTATTTAATTGCTTTCGACTTATAACAATAGAAAAGTACTGGGCTGTGGAAGAACAGCACTTGCCCGAACAACAGACGATGTATCTATTATCTCACTTCCATGAAGGTCATCGACCTATGACAGTTGGAGTAGCAGAAACATTAGAAATCATGTGCAATTTAATCTTTACACAAATAAAGGAAAAGTATCACAATGCCTGAATAATGAAGAGTCTCTCAGAGAAAAAGAAAAGTCTGTCCCTGAGGATATTCTTCATTTTCTTTCCTGAACTGTTCCAATGCGTTCACACTATGAGATTCACTCACTGTGCTGACACACGTATTAATAGTATTTTGGCTGGAAGAGTGTAGATGTTCTAAAGTGATTGCAAAGTGCATCTGTGACTCAGTTCTCCTTTCATTCATTCATTACTTCTCCATGTCAATTCTGGGAGACTATTGTTCACCAAGAAACTGTCATCAGGATTGAAATTAACTGTTTTTTCTCTTACTTCAGGCAAGAGTGTTTTTATGTTCCCTGCTTTCCAGAACATGCTACATTATCTTTTACAAGGTTGGTGATGAAAATATTATATCAGTTCCATTTGAAAATGAACAAACATCACAAAAATGTGAAGTATGGACAACAAAAGAGGATAACCTATAAAAACATTTGCATGTTATTAGTTTTTATCTTTTTCTGAGAATTTAGAAATCAAGCAAGCAAAAAAAAGCAATTCCCAATAGATAATAGCTAATGATGGAAAACAATACAAGTTAGTTCTAAAAATAAACAAGTCAGAAAACATGAGCTGCTTCATCATCTTGATATTCAAAGGAAAAGAAAGAGTATAAAAAGTATTTAAAAAAAAATTGCTGCTGTTCACAAGCTGCAAAAGACTTGAATTCCCTATTGGTCTCTCTTTAACAATGTTATTAGATTAAGACTATGAAGATTATGTTCTTTTTTATACACCAAGCTGCAGGTTTTGCAATATTGTGGGAAAGACAAACCTCCCCCCAGAATCAGCATTTTATTTTTCACTGGAGCTTCCTATCTCTGTATGTAGCAAGACAAACTGTCTTTACATTTTCAAAGTTCCTTTCAAGCATCATTCTCAGAAACAATTAGAATATGGAGCTCTATTTAAACATATAATTGATGTCTTTTGGAAGAATATAAATGTTTCAAAATTTTGTTGGTACTTCAGTTGGTGACAAGAACTCAAAAATTTGGAAATTTTTCAAGCTAATAATGTCAAAAGGTAACATGTTTTTGATATTTGAATTCAACTTTAAAAAGACATAATGAAACATTTCAACACAACAATGGCAAACTACAATTTCTACTGATAACCAAGTCTGTGGTTTTTAACTGAATATCAGCATTTTAGGAAAAACATCAGCGCAAGAGATTTAAGAAAACTGCTAGTTTTCAAAGTATTAATGAAGGAAACACATCTCTACATGATAAATTAAGCTTTCAAATTTGAGACAATTGAGTGTGATCTTCCATGAACAAAACCTCTTCCATATTTGCTCTACTGCCAGAAGGCTTGAAGTAGAACCACCATTTTACTCATCTAAATTAAAATATACTGCTTTTCCATTTAGAGAAGGAGATGGCGAATTTGTTCTCTTTTACACTCATCACTCTGGAATTAAGTTTCGATATGAAAAGGAGAAAAGAGGAAATATGACCATTAAAAAATTATAGCAGTGTTTAGAAAGGTTCTGAATTTTGCCTGAAGTATTCCTTGAAGGTGCCTTTCAGTGAAAGTACTCACTCACTACCTTAAATCCATTCTTTGGTACATTTGTCTGTATCTATCAGCATATCTGGCCAGGGAATTATTATATCTAATGTGTATATATATATATATATGTATGTTGGGCTAATTGCAATGAAACAACTGAAGGAAGAAGGTATAAAATTTTATTTTATTTTAAGAAATAAAATATAAAGATTCATTTATTTTTCTAAGATAAAACTTAAAAAGCTTTGTTTGTTTCCAGAGAAAATACTGTGGATTAAATTATGGTCACCACTGTATATGTCCAGGGAGGGCTGAAAGACAGCTCAGAAAATTTATTCCCCTGGTCATAGCCTCCTGCAGATATTCACCTATAACTTGTGGAGCCAATGGACTCAGCAACATATGCTCGTTTGTATTCTGCTCAAGTAGGTGTAGACAGCAGCAGACATGTCTTGTCCTTCGCACTTGCCCTGCCAACAGGAAGCAACACTTACAGAAGGAACTTTTCTTATGTGTAACTCTGCAGACAGTCAGTGCCACAGATCAGGACACATGGACAATACTTTAAAAACCTTCACCTTACAAATTTCAATTACATCTCTAGCCCTGGAATTTCTGAGGGAAGAGACAAAATGTCTGTATTAACTATACAATTTAATTTTCACACACAACATGTTTACTCTCTAAAGAAAGAAAAGCACCATTTTTTCCTACTTCCAACAATATATTTGCATAGCCAAACATCCTAATCTCTTTAGCTTTACTTAGGAAAAAGGCGTATATATCATTTTTCCCAGCAAATTTTCCACAAGCTTGATCATATAAACTAAAACAGAACATGTAAACTAAAACAGAAGATAAAACTAGCATCAGCTCAAACAGGCATAGCCCAAAACTTAAAGATCTATGCATACAAAATTTCACTAGATAATATGGATTTTTTTTTATTTTAATTCTTTGCTATTTTAAAGATAATGCAGTGAAGAAGTAATCTTCAGGGTGCATTATTTTGCATTCCAAAGAAAACATTTCTGCTTATGTTTCCTGCAAAAAAAAAAAAAATGTATATATATGGATAAGAGCATAATGCAAGGAATACTATGACCCCGAGCAATACAGTAGACAGTGATGTGCTTGCCATTCTTAATAGAAATATCAAGAACATAACAGTCAAGCATGCTCTAAATCTATATGCATGTTGCCTCATTGCATAAGCTGCATGACCTCGTCTCTCCTTGACACATCTCAACAGTCAAATCAATGATGATAGACATCATGGTAGCACCTGGTGGATTCTTCTGGGATCACATATTTTATGTAATACTTTTGGTTACCTAATTACAATTTTATCCTATATATGTATAAAAAAAATGCATTTAAGGATATTTCTCTTTCTATTTCTCTATTTTCAGGTTTTAGCAACCTGAGTTGCATGCAGTATATGTTTTGCTTTAGTAGCCAACTGCAAATTTTGCAGCCAGAATAAGGACATCACAGGTTTTTACATAAATACTATTTATATATAAATTTTGGAAACTCCAATTAGAATTCCATTTTTGACTATTTTTTTCCAAGACTTCATTTCTTTGTGACAATTAACTTATTTATAGAAAGCAAGACAGTTTGCAATTTAGACGTAGAAAAGGTAATATTCTGCTGCTGCTTTGGACTTCCAGTATGATCATCCAAATGACGTACCTAACCTATACAAAAGGAAGAAAATAGTTTTCATTCTAACTTGAATTTATGATTTCCCTGTTTTTTTTTTTTCAGTTATTTCTGTGAGTTGTTTTCTAGACCTTCCGGAGGTTTTCATTTATTTATTGTTCAATATGAAAACACCTTTACAACATACAAGGCAGAGATCAAAGATATTAAGAAGTACTAAATGCAGATGCCTAGGCTAGCAGGTAGGAACAAAGGTAAAATACAAATGGAACAGCTGAAGCCTAAGTAATTCATTCTTTTATAATTTTGATTTTTTTAATTCCAACACAACACTTCATTCCTTTTCTCAGCACACAAATTTAGTGCTCGATACCTGAGGCAAAGGGCAACATACCATGTAGTTAATTGTCACCTTGTCAATTATGCATGAAACAAACAAAACAATTTAATTAATTTTGCACGTTTATAGCAAATTTAAAAAAGCTGTAAGGGAGTCTTTCCTATCACTGAATGCTCTAGAAGGCTTTTATTTTTAATCTTTCCCTTTTTTTATAGAAATACATTCAAGCTATTATATTTTAGACAGGTTTCAGAAAAATAATTAAAAAAAAAAAAGAAACCAACATGCATTTAAGAGTTGGAAACACAAGATTTGTACATGGTTTATGTGTAGAAGCCAAGGATTACTGACTTAAGTATCTTGTCACATTCTAGCTACACAAAAAGGAAAGAAAGTTATACAGTTGACAGATTATTGAAGTAGGAAACCTGGAGAGAAAGTGAAGCCATACAATCAATTTCAAAACTTGTATAGATTAAAGAACGTCCAGAAACTTGTCTCAGAATATGTAGCTGTTTGTCCTAAGCTTATGTTTTGCTGTATCAAAGCAACGATTTAGAATGGCCTGAAAATGAGAATCTTGATGCTGGAAAACTCATTTCACGTGCTTGAGTTCAGCATGATCAGAGAAATGCAGATGCCAAATTGAATAGCCTGGATTTAGGATGCTCATAGTATAGAGAAAAAATACTCTATGTCCCCAAAACACATGGGAAACCCACAGAAAATTTGTACACCACTCTGCACAAAATGAACAATTTGACTTCCCGATCCTGCAAACTGTGCATAACATAATGCTTATGAAAATTCTCATTTAAGTCAACTGGATTATTTACATGCATTAAATTGAGCATATGTAACTGTTTTTCAGATAAAGGTCTTAATTACTTTAAAGGTATTGGGCCATTTTTCTTCAGACTTGACTCAATGAGAGCTATAGATCAAGTCTATCTAGAAGTTACTAGCATTATCTGGATTTAGTTATCCAACAAAAATGTTTCTGACTAGGATATAAAGAGAAAATATTCTCACACTCTGTCATCATTATCAGAAGTATTTCAAATTAATCATTTTACATGCATTTGTCAAGAAATAACTATTCAGATAAGACTGTCTTCATACAAAATAGGAAATGAGTTTCAGAAATTTATATCTCAAAGTAGAGATGCAAGTTGTTCATGCCTTGCTTATTCCCTCACAATGCATAACTAAATAGGACCTTATTATTTTTTAAGTAATATCCTCTTTACTTCTGAAGAAGGAATAGAGAAGTTTAAGATAGATGACCAGAAAAAAATTACTCCAGAAATTGATGGCTGGAAGAATGACAACAGGATTAGTGCAGTAAGAATTTAATAAAATGTTTGTATTCCTAATGTAAATATAACATGATAGAAAAAAAAAAAAGAAAAAAGAAAACCAACTTTGAGTTGCCCTCTATACTCTCTATGTATGACAGGTAAAACAACAAACAAAAGCAAAATTCGCATATTATCGGAGTCAATTTTTTAAAAAATTGAAAATTTCCACTACTAAGATTAAGTGTCATGAGAACACAAAGATAGCAGTTATTGAATCCTGTTAATCTGAGATTACTTTGTTCAGTTCTCTTATGCAACTGAAAATAGCAAATTATTTTTTTCCTACACATCTCTGTCCAGACTGGAGAGCGCACATGGTTTTAGCCGCTCATTCAGCTCCCAGCAGAGATTGACACAGGCTGGCACTTGCTTCCTTTTCTATTAAAAGAACTGTTGTGCTCCTGTTGGATATAATAAAATAAACTGTAGGTCCAGCCTCCAAGTACTCCTACTAGATGAATATGCTGAGTGCCACCACACTCATGCTGTTCTTCTTGAGTGTGTTATTTTGTGCCTATTGTCTTTTAAAGTGCCATGAAGACACCTGTTTCAATTCAGACGGTTTCCAGGACTCCAGTAACTTTTACACCTACTTATTTCCACAACATAGAAGACACAGGCTGATAAAGGGCAAGTACCATGCTTGAGGAAAATAGAGCTAAATTATTAACAGGCTACTTTCACAGACTATAAATCTTCTAATAATTTCTAAAATAAAAAGCCCCTAACGTTATATTTTCCTCTCTAGCACTGACAGCACACATCATATTCCTGGCTCCTAATGTGGTAGAGAGAATAAGGGTTCTGGTAACGTTCAACTGCCATCAGTCCAGTACTGGGCAAATAGTTCAGCTATGACTTAACACAATGGGATGTGTGTTAAACATCCCATACACCTTTATCAGATTACTTAGTCACATTCATCATAATGCATAAATTAAAATGAAGCTGTGAAAGAAAGTCTGACAAAATTAAGGACTAAAAACCTCAGTGGAGCCCTTAGAAAATCAACTTGCAGAACAGACCTTCCTAACAGTACTCTATACCTATGTAACTCAGTATATAATTCAATTACAGCATTTGTGTTTTATAACCATGAATAAAAAAGCCCAGAAAGTAGCAGTTTGTAATTAATTAAATCATATCCATTTATTTGCGAAGTGTTCCTTGTACATACAAGATAAAGAACCCTCCCTGATAAATAAAATCCTTTTGACTTTGCTGGGATCAGGTTATTTCCCCATTTGGTTTCTGTTACCTGAATCAGATATAGTCATAAGAAGCAGTTTTTTTCCCTCTCCTTAATTAACATGTGTTTTTCAAGACTATCCTGAGACTGAAGGTAAAATCTGACCTTATCTTAAAAACCAAAATCTTCACCATAGGTGTATTTTCCACATGTTGCGGTTAAATTCTAATGCTGAAATTAACAGCTGGTACAAAAATTACAGCCCTTTCCTATTGGGAAAAGCCTTGAGAGAAATCATGGGACAAGTCTGCTCAGTGTCCATCTGCATGTCAGTTTGCTTATGGATAAAGAGAAGAACAGTAACCTAATTCTTTGCAAAGCTTTTAAGTGCTAAACTAATCACTTAAAGTTTAAATAATAAAATATAATGCAATAGACCATGAGCTGACCTATTTTGGCCCCAGGCATGCATAGATATTAGGGATTTTGTTAGAGCTAGCTGAGATATAATGACTATACTTTATAGCAAAGAAAGATTTAACCCAACATGCCTTTCATGATCTTAGCTAGACTTTCAGGTCTTACGTAAAGAAGAACATTAATCATAAAATAAAAGAAACTAATACTTTAATTCCTTTTCCACCAATCCCATGAACACATGTCCCTTGGCTTATTAAAAATATTTTAATCTGGTTCATTCACGTACATACACATTTTGTAAATTAAGGTGCAATGTGATGTTACCCTTGAAACTTTAGGTCCATTTACACTTTCAGAATTGATGCAGGATCAAGTTGAACTGATCATGTTAAGCATAATTAAGAAGCTGATATAAGCAGCACAAGGACTCTCAGTTACCTGTCTCTAGTTTGTGCTTTGAAGAGCTATATTACAATCTTAATTACAGTGGTTCATTTCCCCCAGGGCCCTCTGCTTTTGACAAGAGGCTGGGAGGATAGAATATTTCTGCAATTTGAAATGCAACAAATGCACCAAACTATCTCTTAAAACTTTGTTGAGCTACAGTGGCCATGCTGCTACCATTCACCACTGGAAGCAAAGTTCTGAGGGAAACAGCTGACTGGACAGCAGGTATTTCCAATAATGCATATGGATGAACTTCACCTCAGCAAAATTAAGAGCAAAAAAATTCCCTAAACTGTTATATAATCTGAGTTAGGCCTTAAGTACAATGACACAAAAAAATTGTGACCCAAGATAGAAAAGTGTATACCTCACATATTTGACATGTAAAGGCATTTAACCATTGTTGTGAGCTATAGAGACAGTGTACACATTACAGACTGTGTTTGCCACATATGCTAACGAGCAAGCACATAAAATGTATTGAAGAGTTTTCTGAGTGTGGATTGCCTATACATGCTGTTTCCTACTAAATTACAGTGGACAAGAATTTTGCTCTTAATTACAACATTTCTCCTGACTTCAGAAGAAGTTTGCAGAATTTACAGGAAGTTCCATGAGAAGTCTGTTATTGTACAGGTGAAGACATCAGCAAAAGGAGCAAACAAGCAGAGGATTTTAACCTACATATTTCTCCACAAACAAAAAAGGAGGGCCTTAATGCTTTGAATTTCCCTAGAAACAGGATCAGATTTGGTACTGGTTACTGCACCGTCTCAGAGTGTGCACTCATGGACAGCCTAATAAGCCCATGGTACGCTGAACTCTGCACTACGTTCATCCCTAAAGCACTCCACACTTTGCCATAAAACTCCTGATGACACAGGATTAGCAGTAGGAGCAAACTGTCTGCAATATCCTAGATTCATCCACATTCATGCTGTAGAAAGATTCCTTCTGCTTCTTGCTACATTTCAAGAGCAAATTTCACCCCAAAACATCAATTCAGAGTTTTACATCTTAATTCTTTTCTCACATAAGTTAAAAATACAAACAAATGAAAAATACTGCAAATTGAAGAAAAAATAAAAAAAAAAAAAAAAAAACACCACCACAGACCAAACAAAAATTAAAAAAAAAAAAATCCACAATTAGAAAACCAAATACAGCCTTAAGTTTCTATCTGCTGTGGTCACTTGCAAACTGAAGAGTAATCTCTTTTCAACTGCTCTCACATTTCCCCTAAACACATGTGAGCACACTATGGAACACATGGCAAATCACTAAGTCTCTTTATGGTTCATATAAAATGGTATCACAATAATAGCAAAACTTTCTATCCCTGAAATAATATACTGTATAACTGAGAGAGGAGGCTTAAATATGTCTGGTTAAAAAAAAAAAAAAATAAAGTAATATTCCAGGCTTAAAATACAATATTGTATTCTACTTAGTAGGCAGCTAAAGAGGGTTTACAGAGAAGAATGATGGATGTAATTTCTTTTTTGGAAAAATAAAAAAAAAAAAGAAGTTATAAGCAAAAGAACTGAATTTAATCTAATATCACTACTAAAGCTTGCCATAATCTTATGGAGCATTTGGACAGTATCTAGGGCCAAAGAGATGATCCTGAATTAGCATAGTATACAAATCAGCTTTTCGATTTTTATCAGATTATCTGCATTACTGGCTAATGCTGATGCATTCTGCAACATACAATAAACACTTCTGAGCACCATATTTCGAAAGTGTAAAATATCTTCAAAACAGATCTTAATTGTTTTAGCAAGATAAAGTATGCTACTTTTGCATGAATAATATTATCAGAATTGCATTTAGTCTCTTTATTTATTATCTCTAATGCTACTTAAAAGAGAAGTTAATAGAGTAATTCATTCTCATACCATGACCTTGGTCACTAGTACATGATGTTTCATATTCATTATGCTGAGCTAAGTGAGGGCTCTGTTATAATATCACTTAATTTATATTCTGAATAATGCTCTGGGGAAAAGTTGCTCTTGTGCATTAGGGTTCTATCTAAATCACAATATTTGAAGACAAGTGGAGAGAGCAGATAACTATTAAACAAGATGTTTGCTAACATAAAACATTGTTACAGGCTCTGAACATGAGACCTTGGGAATTAAAAGTTAAACAGCCCGGTAGTTTTCCTAGAAATATTCAGCTTGTCTTTAAATAAATAAATCAATCTAATATTGCATGGTCATTCTGTATTTATATTATATTTGTAGATTATTCTAAAGAGCGCTGTTTGTCATGCCACCACCCTCCTCCCCAAAACATCCATTTTCCTCTCTTAATTTTAAAGGCTAGCAAATAACTGATGTTTTTTCTGCATTTTGGGTTTCTCTTCTGGGAAAAGTCCAATACAGTTATCCAATCAATGAGAAATCGTTACCTGCTTCTTAGCTCCTTGCTCCAAAAATATGATTTTATTTCCTTCCACTTTCATGGTTAATGTAAATTAATGGATTTAAAGTATAAAAAGAAAATAATTTTCACAATTCTAGAATGCCAAAAAACACAACTTCCCATATGAATCAGCAGGTTTTGCATTAAATGCTTAATACCTTCAATCTTTAATGTTATGGAATCCCCAGACTATTTGACATGCCAAATTAAACCATTCCAATGAAAATATCATAATAAGGCAGCAGTGGATCTGTCTCTCCAATTAAACAAGTGAAAAAAAATACCTGCTACAAGCCTGGAAGCTCAACTTGGGACACAAAAGCAAAACTAGAATATTAATTTTTTCATTTATGTACCAATATCAATAGAGGACTTGCAAGCCACACTACTTGTAAGCACTATTTTCTCCAATATATCAGCATGTGAAAGCAATAACTGATTAATCCTAACAGGAGATAGGTAAATAATTGCAATGTTACTTTTTTAAAAAAGAGAGACTCCAGCTCTACTCCCTATGATGATTTTAACATAAAATCATATTAATAAACCTTACATCTACTAGCACGAGATATAGATTAGTTTCCTGCTCAATGCAGAACAAATCCAAGAAGATAAAAGTTGCAACACTACAAAGTCGGTTTTCAAATTAGAACTGTACTTCTCACATCCCTACCATCCTTTTTTGCAACCATCTCCACCAATTACCTACATAAAGTAAACAAAGCTTCACCATACAAGATTAAGAACACAGTTTTTCAGCTAACATCAACAAAAGGAACTTCATATTCTCTTCTCCCTCATTCCTACTATAAAACAAAATGGCACAGAAATTCCAACTTTAAAATAAAAAAACTAAATTGAATGCTTTCCAAAGGCTATAGTGGATTAAAATAAAATCACAACATGAAGTCTGTGCAGACCTGAGTCTCGAGAGTCTAACTCAGGAATGCAGAGGAATTCAGCATGGTTTGCGATGTCTCTGTCACAGGTGTTCTACAAGCTCTCCTACCCCACCCCAGAGATGCTGGTCCTCAGCACTGCAGACCTGCACTTGTGAAATCCTTCAACCCACAGTCCCACAGACAGCTTAAGGCTATCTTATCCTACATAAGTGAAGGTGGGTCTGTGCCAGTGTATTAAATCATGAACAGTTGTAACTGATGAACCAATCTGATCTGCCACAAACATTACAGAGGCAGGAATATCTAGACAGACCCAAATTACAGACTTCTAAGCCACAATTTTATTTCCCAGAGATCATCTTGTCACAGCAGAGTTGTCCCCTTACGATATACTCAGAGACAGTAGGAACAGTCAGCAGAGCAGAGAATCATGTATCTACCTATTACTATGTACATACATCAACTTGAGCAGTATCTCGTATCTCAATTTAACATGCTATGGTAGCTGCATGAATAGTAGTAGAAATTGCACTGGAAGTCTAATGAATGATTTTGGCAGCTCTGAAGTAAAAGGTAACAGAATATGTAGGATTTGTATGTCTCTGACTGATACATTATGATATATTACAATGCTGCTGACATGTCAAAAGAAGTGATTTAGTAGTCACTGGTTATTTCAATTTACTCTTTTTGCATTTTTAATTAGTAAATGAGTCCCTCATGGTCAAATGATTAATTACACAATAATTCACTGGAATGCCTTTTTTTCCTGTTTGAGTGGAACACACAGTATATAGAGAAACTGGAATATAGACTGACACTATAAATTACAGCAATACGTTCACACTGCTTTAGTTAAGGCTGTGTCAGCAGTCCCATTAAGAGCTTCTGTTTACAGGATAGCTAAAATGAGGTAGAGAAAGTTCATTCTAGGTTGCATGTTGGCATGCAGGAACTCAGCTAGGAAATCAACTCCTTCCATCCATAAACCTATAGTTACATGTGCATATGATGAGGGTGAGGAAAAGTGAAAGAAGATGTAGAAGTTGTTAAGGGGGTGGAAGGGAGAGGGATGAAAGTAAAGAAACAAAAAAACAGCTGCTGTTTATTGTATGTGATCATAAGTCATAATAGTACTTCTTAATTTTCATTTCTTACCAAGAGATCTCAACAGTTGAAAATTATGGCTTTACACTTGCCACGAGTGTGAAACACCCTGTACAATGTTACTACCCAAAGTCACAGAGTGAGGAGCAGAGTCCAGTCTTCCTTCAAAGTCCTGAACACATTGTCTTCCCTTAACTACTGCACAAACATTGTTTTCCTTAAAGTAGACAGCAGACTCAATTTGAGAGACTTTCAAAATGGTGTATGGATAAGCATCTTCCAGCAACTAATAATGGGACTTAAATTATGAGTATGGTAAGCAGAGCATAGTAACAAAAACTTCTTATGCTCGGCTAGATATGAAGTATCTCAAGGCTGGAAACTGCAGAGCTATAGAGGTGTGGCTCCAGCACTAAGTCTTCTTTTATTTGAAGGTGTTTTAAGCTAATCCATTTGGCTTTCAGTTGACAAAGACTTGCTGGTTAGGTGTACTCATGGCAATGCTATTCCTCAGCTGAGGATGTGGCAGCTCCTGAACAGATCCCACTTGAATAAAGTCCATTTGATGGCTCAAGATGTTTGTCAGGCAAAATAACCCAGTCTATCACAAATGGTCTGATTCAGTGGGGAAAATATAACAATACTTTTTACCAATAAATTCAGAATATGTTAACATTATTCTCTGCACAGTTAAGATGATAATAGCAAATATTCAGCATTCATAACCTTCCTATACCTGCATGTTTAACTTTAAGGACTACAAATAGCCCTGATAATCAGCTGTGTGCATATGAAAGATAATGCTGAAGAAAACATGTGTTCACAGTTGCCAAAAGGTAAAAATTGACCAGAATTACAGGGCTGGACCATTTAGATTAGACAAAATAGATTTATCGAATAAGATGGTCTTAGCAGTAGTACAATACATAACACTAATAACTGAAAGATTACATTATTTATTGGACAAAATTATTTTTTATATCAACCTTGGGATCGTATACATATTAAATTGGTGAGAGGCAAGTTCTTTCATCACTGTACATATTAAAGAGTTACAAGGTAGAAAAAACTCCAAGTTCTCAAGTATCACACATTACTATTTCCATAAGATAAGACACCCATTCAACAAAATGCATATTTATTCTTCCAAAGACTATTATCTTCATGATTCACAAAGAACTGAGAAACCTAGAACAGCAGTTTCCTTGAAGTCATAAAGCTGTCAAGATGGATAGCAGGAGGATAATTTACATTATCTTAAACATTTGCCTCAATACACATACATTCTCTATCCTTTCCTCCAGGCAACAACCTCTTTCTTGTCATTGTATACAGGACACCATCTTCCTGAACTTAAGTGCTCTGAAACAGCAATTTATTTGTATACATTATATGATACACATTCATGATATCTATTTTGCTTAAAGCCACATTGCTGTTTGAAGCCTGGAGAAAGAAGAGTGACATGAAAAGTTGGGGTGAGAATGAAGAAGACAGGGCAGTAAAGCAAACTTTCAAGAAGACATGGTAGAACTCTATACAACTTCAGGGGATGAAAGTTGACAAATAAAGAGCAGTTTTATGCAACTCTTGAGTCTTATTTAATCTACAAAGGATCTGTCAGACCAGATTTATAGCCATAAATGTGGATTTCTTAAAATTATAAGTGATGGAAATAAATCATGAAACAATTTAATTTACTTTATTATTTTACTTTTGCAATGGTTATATATTCTAAAGAGCAATTGGAGCCTTGGCCAACACTTTTAGCTTTTTTTATAGATTGAAATAAACTTACTTACATGAAGAAGTTTTATGATCCAAAAAAAATAATAGGAAACATTACCTTAGGGAAACTGTGCATGCAAGCACATATAAATGGAAACTGTACATGGAAGCCCACTCTATCACCAAGACATGGTCTAACTGTGGAAGAGGTCTTCTAACTAAGGACAGTTGCATCAGTCACCAGGTCAGGTACCTTCCCATATGAAAGAGACAAGGCTGCAAAATCAACAGACCTGTCCTAGACCAGAGGCCTGCATTTGGAATCTGGGAATCATTTTTAAGTTTGCTGGGAAAGCTCAGACTAAAAATTACAATTTCAGTATTGTTGATGCCATGTCAGAGCAGGCTTCAACACTTTTCTTGCTCAGTCAAAGCAAATCCAAGATAAACCAATATTAGACTAACAAGCGCTCCCCTAAATCTTCCAAGATTTTGAACAGATAGCCACATTCATGATAGAAACTTCTTTAACTTATCTCCCTTCATAACAACTCAGAGTCCTCAGTACAATGAAATCACTGAGTCCCACCTAATGTCAAATAATTATGAAACTTAATCTTTGTATGGACATCGGCACTGTCTGAGCTCCACGCAGAAGTTTAGACCCTAAAATAACAACCCTGAATTGAGATTGCTTTGCCATTCTATTGCTTAGGCTGATATTTGTGTAAGAAAGCAAAAGCTATTAAAAGCATATTTGCCTAAATCTTTAATCTGTGATCTGTACAATTAGCCCTTCTGAAAATCTGGTGAGGAAATTGTAATTCAGCAAATTCAAAAATGCTTAAGCAAACAATAATCATAAGCACAAGAGCAACACCTTAGAAGTCAAGTTCAGGTCTGTGAACCACCTCATTAAGACTACTTGTCTTTGAATGGTGTTAAAAGCAAATTTAGAAAAAACAGCCAGTTTAGAAAAAGCTGTTAAGAATGTATTTAATTTTTATTATTTTTCATTTCATTCATGAAAGCTCTTAAGTGTTCTCCAAATTCCTATACTAACTCAATTATGAATAAATTCAATGACGCATTTATGCACACACATAAATCCTAAAGTTAGTAACTCTTAACATGGTAAATCTGAAGCAAGTAGATTACAGTCTAAGCTTTACTGGGTTAAAAGCTTTTATGAGAAAAAATAATGTTTAAAAAGTCAGATACTTTCCCCCTTTCTCTCAAACACCTGCATCATTATATTGAGTTCGGTAATTGGAGTTCAACAGTTCTCCAGAGGAGAGAGGAACAATGATACACATTTCTCTTATCTTTTGGAATAGAATAATCACTGAAGAGCAGTCCTACGGCAGTGCTCAGAAGGGGAAAACTAAAAATACATACTTAGGGGAAGAAAAAGAAAGAATTGAATATATTTGTTGCAGGGAAATTACAGATTCGAAGTTGA
>JASSUY010008196.1:0-19323 GCA_032466535.1 Forpus xanthops | reverse complement strand
CCAGCATCCCTATAGGCCCCCTTCAGATATTGGAAGGCTGCTATGAGGTCTCCACGCAGCCTTCTCTTCTCCAGCCTATGATCAATTACTAAATATCTTAAACACTTATAGAAAATATACAGTTTCCTGGGGAATTGTGGGGGAAAAGCCGCTTTGCCTTAAAATAAAATGGTGAAACAGATACATTTTGGTTTGGTTTTAATAAAAAAAAAAAAAAAATAAAAATCCAAATACAGTTATTCTTTATGAAGTGCAAATGCAATAAAAAACCCATGTCCATGTATTTTCTGGCATTCCTTTTCTTCCATCACAAGGCATGAAGAAGTAATTCTAAGTGACAAATGGAAGCAGCTTATCAGGCACAGCAGTAGCTTGTTTTAATACTACAGTCCAGGAAAAGGGATGGTGCCCCAAAGGTGCAACAAGTTAAGTAAAACCAGAAAGGATTCATGCAGCATCATTATCAGTCTTAAGAAGAATACATTAGAAATAGAGAACATATTGTCCAGATCACCAGTAGACAGGGGAATCATGAATGTTAGGGTAACTTTGGAGGGCAAAAAATGATAAAACTGCATTCAATCCAACCAAGCAGTACTGGCATCAAACTAGTGGGACTAAATCTTACTAAAATGAATTATAAGAATATCTCTAAAATTATTACCTTTATGAAATGATGATCAGCACGAGGAATGGTTGAATCTCTTGGCTTGGTAAGGATATACTGATTGTTCTGGGAATCAATAAGCATGCTAAGACCCAAGTCATCCTCTACTTCTCTTTTTGAAGTATTGCTTTTGGAGTTGGCTTCATCTTCTTCCACCCTTAAAACTGCTTCAAAGTTTACACCTCTTACCTGTAAGAAAAAGAAATGGGGAGGGAGAAGGGGGGCTGTCAATGAAGTACACAGTAAAAAGGGAAAGACTACTAGCTGTGCTTATGTTGCTCCAGAACTTGTTGATGACAGCTAGAAATACTGCAGTTTCTCCTTAAAGAATTCTTTCAGTCTCTTTATCAAAACTTGATGCCCATAACTGAAGAAGTTATAATTTGTTTTACATTTTAAAACCAAAGGACTTTCCAGACCTCTTTAGCCAGGTTGTGCAATCAAAAATGCAAAGACAGGATTTCACAGCTGTAAAACTGCAAACTAAGATTTTCAATTGCATCCAACCTGAAATCCTGTGGGGTTGTTCTGGGGTGGGTTTTTTTTTAACACTTTATTACATTTAGAACACAAGAGGTTTGATTAAAATGGTTTTGTTCAAGAGAATAAAATGTTACAATGAGATTACAAAGTGATATTCAGTTCACAAAAATCTGAATTGACTGTGTTCAAAGTCAAGAAAAAGGCACTGTATTGTAAATTTTAAGAAGAGTGTAAGAAGATTTTATCTAGGTCTGTCTTCACTGCTTGCAGTTACAAAGTGGAATACACCAGGATGATTTCACTATTCACTGTATTTTTAATAAGGTAGATTTTACAAATATTCAGAAACACTTAAGGTTGATATTTCTTTCACACTCCAGTAGACAGAGTAGGTTGTGGTCATTCCTGCGACTAACTACAAAACATTCAATTTTTCTGGATTGCTCTATTTTGCCCAAGCAGCTCCTCAATTTAACAACAAAGTTCATTCACGTAAGACATCTACAAAACAGGCTCCTGTTTTCCTTTACTGATTTCCCAGCACATTTCCTCTAACTGTTCAGATAAATATTGCATTTTCAAAATTCAACCTGCATTTTTTATCCTTTTCTTCTACTCCTTACATTTTTGTGTATGCATATAATCAAAGGAAAACTTTTATCATGGGAGTGACCTCTTCCCCTGTTTTTGTACATCATGAAACATGACGGGCCTCTAAAGAACTGGAAGTCACTAAGAATCAGAGGGGGAAAAATAATTTGAAACAAATTATGAAGGTTGCAGAATTATTCAGAAGCATAAATAGCTGCTTCAAACATCAGCATTTTCAGCAGAGTGAGAGGCTGATGACCATTTTCATGCATTATGGAAGTTGTCTTTTCATCCTTTTTTACCCCAAACCTATCTTTTTTGACAAATATATATAGTGTCTTTACCTCCCTAAGATCCCCACTTACCAGGCTATTTTGCCGTCCAGAATGAGATGTCCATTGCCAAGTCTATGAGACCAAACCCTGTTTTTACATTTTTAACTGATGGGAAAAAGCAGGAGCAGCTGCATGCGATGCACATGCAAACTATTGTCACGGTACTGGAGCAAAGAAGAAAGGCTTCTCTACAGTCAGCAAACATGAAGAACTGTTTCTAACCAGAATACACAATAAGTACCCAATCCTAATGTTTTTTCTGTCATCTTTGCTTCTGACTCCCTGTCTCACACCCTTACTGCTACTCCAGGCATACTAAAACAGAGCGCAGAGGTCACTATTAAATGTTGACTCTGCAAAACAAAACATACTTTACACTTACTTTCACATTGGAAGTATTTTACTGTTCAGTGCAGTGTTCCCATCTTGTAGAGGGCTATTACTTTGCCTAAAACCAAAATGCTAATAAGCCAACATCTGTTCTAGTATCTCCTTGGGAATTCAATGTTACACCATCAGCAATAGTGTTCACTAAGCACAATTATCTTATAAACTACATCAGCAGCAAAACATCTACTTTGAAGCCCTGGAACTCCAAATTCATAAGGAGCTTGTTGTATGTTTCTTTGTACTTGGTAGCTTTTGTGGCTGGAATCTAACCAAACTTCTCTGCATCAAAATTCAAAATGTACTAGAGATCATATGAAATCAATGCAACTGGATAAACACATTTCTTATGTAGTGGAATTCACAGCCTAGTTCTAGGTCAAAAACGATATTAGGAAAAAAGCAAAAATGTTTATAAGATTAAGACAATTATGAAAAAATATTTTTTTTCTGTGTAATATTTATAAATACATTACAGTGCACATTTACAAAAGCAAAGCGAATTGAAAAAAGAGACTATGCTAGAAGAGCAAGAGTAGATGGCACAGGTTCACAGCTTTTAAATACTAATAAATTTGAGGACATAATGGGAAATAAAATCCTGATGCTCTCTCAAAATGGCAACTCCAAAAAGCAGGTTGTACATAGAAGAACACAATGCGCAAATGCTTCTGTCTTGTGTTGTAGGTTAACTCAGATTTCTCTTCTTGTCCTAATTTCTACCAACTACACTTCTCTATTTGACTATATTGCTTATTGATTATTCTATTAGAGCTTCTTTGTTCTAACAGTCTAGTGTTCTAGCTTAAAAGAAAGCACACTAGCTGTTTCTTGCAAAGACTGAGATGTAAGTAGTCCTCCAGGTTGCATTTCATGATTCCTTTTCTTTCATGAATAGAGAGAGATAGAAGCTGAAAGCCAAAAATGTACACTAGAGAAAAAGGACGAGTTGTCATTTTTCCAATTAACAGGTGCAGCAGAGGAAACCTTGTTCCTGACCTCTTTAAAACTTGCCGTTATACCCCGGCGGCACAGAAGAGGGCACTCCAGCCAGCTCGTCCCTTTCCCACAGTTGGTCCTACTAGGTAGGATTCTACTGGGGACAATTGCTGTGGTCTGGTGGATACAAAATAAAAACCTGCTTTCACTTTCTCTCAATACAAGTACAAAAATAGGTCTTGATCTCTATGGAGAGAATCTCAGCTTTTCCTCCTCAGAAGAACTCAAGAGCTATGCTCATCCTGGAAGTCATCCTACACATCAATAAAAACCTTTCAAGAGCAAAAGCCAAACACAATTGTGATCCACATATAGGCAAACAAGGACCAATTCAGAGAGTCAGTCCCTGAGGACAGCACAATGGGACACTAGAATAAACTGACATACTCTAGCTCCAATACACACTACCTTACCTGAGGGACACTGTCTCACAACACGAACTGTGAACAGTGCAAATAGGCCAAGGTATGAAAAGCCAAGGAAGAAGGCAAAAAACACATTGCAGGTACTTACCTTGAACAATACAACTTTTCCCCAGACTGTGCAATCTAACTGCAAAGATTCTTGTTCTCCAATAACTTTCTCAACAAAATGAAAGAGAAAAAAAAAGTGGAGACTACACTTAACGCTGTAACTCTTATATGCTGCAACTTCTAAATATCACCACCACCACTGAGGTGTCATAACTCTCATGGGCTGTATCACTGAGATTATACTTGTCACTGCCAAAGTGTCAGTCACAGGGATAACTTTCAAATCAAAACCACAGAAAAACACTAGCAAAAAGATAGTTTTTGCTCGCTAGGAGTTCTTAGGAGTTTTAGGAGTGTTTGCTCACTCCTAAAAAGCAACCATTCTACCACTAAATACTTTCTTTTGTCAAAAGGGAAGCAAAACCAAACGTAGAGTAAAATTTAATTTCTTTTTTTAGCCACTAAAATCCTAACTGCTATTTAACACAAGAGAAACACGCCTACAACTATAAACTAAAGAATAAATGCACATTAAAGAAAAGACTGTCTTAAACATCACTTACAGATTTGTTGTCATCAAAGGCATGCTCTTCTATCTCTTCTTCCAATCTATCAGCTGCCTTCCTGACATCTTCCAGAATCTCATCAAGCATTGACAGGCTTTTGTTTTGATGCTGCATGTTCTTAAGGGCTTCAACCTGATGTTTTTCTGCTGCTAAGAGCTCAACGTATTCCATTTCCTCCTGTTGAGTTTTACAATACACAGATGAAGTGCTGGCCAGGCCTTTGCGCAGAAAAACAGTTGACATAAATGTATGCTTCTTTTGACACAAAACATCCTACAAGTGCAGCTGCAAAAGCAATGTAGACTTCATAATCGTATTTGAAGACTGCTTTTTCTTTTACCAGTTTTCATTGGGGAAAGTGAGCAAGAAAAGTAACAGTCAAACATAATATCCAAACATTGATTTTTCTAATCCATTAAACTACAGGTTTGCCCCAAGGCTGCAATCCAGAAAACACAAGAAAGGAATTACTTAGAGGAATGCTAGGAAACATTTCAGAGCCAAGTTTAGAGCTCAGTGCTTTAGCAGGGAAGCATAATAACCTTGAAAGCACAGCTTTACTACTACAGCAAACAAATTGGAAGGAAAACACTGAATCTTAATTTTATAAGTCATTTTGTAAACATGGGAAGAAGTCTGTTTATGGTTTTCCAAAATTACAGTAACTGTGGAAACAGAAAAAAAAAATTAAAAACAGATAGAAGAGTACAGATGAGCAGTCATGTAGCCTGAGGTTCCTCTTCGTTTCCCAAGAAGTATTTTTCCTATCAAAACTAAAATACTTCGTCCATCTTTTCAGTTTGAGCCTCTTGTGAACTTGCACTATGACTTGCAAAATCCACATCTAGGTTTCAGAATTAAAAAATGCTGATGTGGTTCAACGTGGCATGAAAATATTTCAGTAGCTTCCCTGATAAAAATTATGAGATTTCATTTCTCTTTGGATATTTTAAGTTCAAAAAAAAGGAACTAAAAAATATTTACTGATCAAGACTGGACTTAGCATGGTTAAGATGACGATAACTCTGCATTGGCAGAGTATAATTTCAGGGTTGGGTTTTTTTTGGGAGGGAAAGGGAACTGGAAGGGGTGAAGCTTCACTTTACGTACCTACATTATTTTAAAGATACACAGGTTGAGAGAGAGAACAACTATGAATGAGGAAATATATGCAATGGCAGGCTTTCCTTTCTGTTAGATTCAGGATGCTGAGAATATTTACAATAGAGACACCCTACATCTGTTCTTCAAAAGAACCAGTATTACTATCAAGGGAAAAAACAGACGGGGCAAAGAAAACAAGCAATCTCTAGGTCAGCGCTGAATTCCCAGAAAACACAAGTTTCTGTTCCTATTTTGGATGCTCTGCCATATCCAGTTAAAACTATCAGATAGAACATAGGTCTCTCTGAGGCTGTGTGTTTTATCTGCCTACCACACATAGACACCTTCTATAACCTGGACATCTAAAATGGTCCCAAATTCCTGTTTAATAACTGGAGTGTTCCCCCCTTTGCATGTTTGCGGATGAACATTTTTCCCCTTGAAACCTGCAAGAACATGTATATAATTTCATTAATTTCTTGATGCCAAGACAAGAGTATGTTCAAAACGGCCTGTAACTATGGCTTAGCCCTTTTGAAATCTGGTCAGATGAATACCTTTGGTTGTGATGAAACTACAGAATTGCTGTCTGTTGGTGTTTAGAATTACCATAGTTACACCGGCATGATGGAAATTATCCAGTTCCCAAAATAACTGAAGTTGGGAAAAACGTAACTATTAATGTACTTGGCCCAATGTCAGTTGCTTTAGTCCTTATGCAACACATAAGCAAGAGATACAGTCACTCTCATTCAGCCTCAAGGAAAAACATTTCCTATCTGTCATTCTCTGCTAGCAGACATTGCTTCAAAGATGAAAAAACAGCCCCCATATGAGCTGCAGATTCTTTCTTCAGTCAGCAACAACTTAGAACACCAGATGGAATTGGTAAGGATTAGATTCTTTCCCTTCAAAAATGGAACAGATTTTGGGTGGAAGGAGACAATCAGTCCTTTCTGTCAGCTGAGACAAACAGGCTGAACAGAGGTAGACAAATAAAGAACTGCAGAAAAATAAATAAATGCTCTAACTTGCAAGAAGTTAACTTTCTCTGGAGAGCAAGGTAGAAGAGCTTTAAAAAAATCTGAGTTTAAGTTCCTTTAATTAATGAAGACCAAGGTCTTTGTAATCTTTTAAAGCAGCATCTCTCTTTCCACCTACGGTGTCACAGTGGGACAATCACAGAGAACAGCATCCATAAAAAGGACAAGCTAGCTCAAAGTCTGCTGCGTGTTAAGCAGAAGGGCACCTCAGCACACTGCTCTGCAACTAATGCTGGGATTGGAGACATCTGATCACAAGGAAAATAAAAACAATTGGTTAAGCAAGGTAATACAGATAGAGATTGTGTACTGAACAGGAGACTGGAATGCCTGGAAACAGGAGCAAAATAGAGTAAGATGAAGACTTCGGGGCAATGCTGGTTAAGAACACTGTGTCACTGTTGCTCTTTAATCAGAGATGACAAAAAGCACAGTTAGAAGAGGACGTATCTTTGCACTACTTGTGAATTCTGTTTTCCATTAATGTCTGAGTAGGATGCACCCAAGAAATTAGAAGCTGATAAAAAGTAGGTGAGATTTTGTTGCTTTTTGCCTGAAGCTCCACACAGGTTCCTGGAGCGAAGGAAGGCAAAAGCTAAAGGCACAACTTCTTCTTTCCCTGCCCCCAAAAAATGATTCTGCAATACCTTTTCCCAGCAACAGAGCCAGCAGAAAATGTATCAGACATGCAAACATCTCTCAGCACTAAAAAAATCCAAATGCTTCAACTAAACAAAAATAAGATGAAGGTAAGAGTCCAGTACCCCCTACAGTCATTTACATTTTCCATTCAATCACTGTTTAAAAAATTGAAAGGATGTTTTATGACTACATCAACAACACAATCATTACAATAAAATGAAACTGGAACAAAACTATACCCCATGTAACTGTCATCCTTTTGGCATTCATCTTCCCTTTTCCCACTACCCTTCATTTCACTTTATATAACAATTGTTATTGTAAGGTTCAAACAACAAATACTCTGTTTAAATAGTCTTGCATGCGACATAAGTGTAAATGATTGCTCATTCAAGTAAATATCTTGACATAATGCAAAAAAGCCTGCACAATCCATCCCCACAGAAGTTAGGTTTTAACGGGACACATCTAAACCACGTCCTTACACACACAGGCCTCATTTTATGAGAAAAATGAAGAAACACCGTTCTCAAGTTCAAGGATGCATTACGTAAGTATTTTACAGTAACACTGTCAAGAAATAGGTAAATGAGAAAGATAATTCTGGACAGCTTCACTGGTGCCATTATAAGAATCTGAATAGGGTAATTTTATTACAGTTGCACCATTTCTATGCAGCAGTGGCTGGCACTACATTAAGTGCCAGTATCAAAGGCATACTGAGCGCTTCATTGGAACATAACCTGGATCCAAGCTAATCCCTATCCAAATTTGTCATAATTCAGAATTTGTTTTCACTCCACAGACCACTCCAGACTCCCAAGCCTGCATACAAACTTCTACTTCCACCAGCCTTTCCTGCCACAATTCACTGCACAAAATCTCTTGCCATCTTGATCTGTTAAGATCTGCTCGTCTCTTACAAAAAACGCCCTTTACAGATTCCCCCAGCTCTGATACTATAGAAGCCATCCAGTATATGAAGTGGGCTTACAACGATCCCAGAGAGGGACTCTCCAGCAGGGACTGTAGCAATAGGACAAGGGATAACAGGAAGATTTAAGCAGGGGAAGTTCAGGTTAGATATAAGGAAGAAGTTCCTTATTGTGAGGGTGGCGAGGCACTGGAACAGGCTGCCCAAGGAAGTTGTGGCTGCTTCATCCCTGGTAGCATCCAAGGCTAGGTGGGATGGGGCCTTGAAAAACCTAGTCCAGTGTGAGGTGTCTTTGTGCATGTCAGGGGGGCTGGAACTAGATGATCTTAAGGTCTTTTCCAACCCAAACAATTCTGTGATACTATACCTTAATTACTCCCCACTCCCTGCTCTTGTTCCCTTGTGTGAGAGCAGGCTCTTCTTTTAAGAGACAGAAACCAAAGAAAACACTTAATATATTCTTCCATTGGTTGACAGGAAAAGCAAGGAAAGAGAGCAGTTTAAATACCAAATGAACTAAGTGTCATTTTCTCTCAATGGGAAACTTATCAGTATACAGTCTAAGTACTACAAAGTCCAGTAGACAGTGGCAGATATTGCACACCCTAACAGGTCTGCATTGACATGAGAACTCAAATTTTCCATAAGGTACTTGTGCTCAGCTGTTACTCATAAGCGCTTTTCTTGGAACACACTTTTCTTCAGACCTGCATTTCTTAGGCAAGGACTGCTATACTTAAGATTAAAAATCTAGTCATCTCATATTTTGCTCATCCATGTTACCCATATCTGTATGAAAACAGAAATAAAAGGCAAGGAGTCATTCTGCTTAAAGTGTATATTTTGAATGAACAATTCTCATTAAGTGGAAAATAACAGTTAGTGTTTTGGCAATTTCTGGCATTAATTCCAATCTGATAATCCCACTGGCTTGTCTAGTGCAATTACACTATGTGCATTGACTCACTTCTGGTATGCCTTTCCCTTTAACATAATATTTGCCATAGGTCTTATGATTATGTTTAGCATTGTTTTCAAAAAAGATCTATTGACTGCTAGTAAGTTTTAAGCTCTATAACACAACTACTTTTAATTTTACTAATGAGAACACATGCAAAATCCATTTTAAACAGTAAAAATTACAAGTTTTATGCAAAGTCTCTTTTTTATTAAAACAGATTGAAACTGTGCCATGATAAAATGAAAATCACGAGTACTCTAATAATAAACATGGGGGAACTAACCTTAATTGCAGCTTCTCTCAAGGCTTCCAGTCTTTGTCTACTGCTTTCTTTCATATTTACAACATCTTTGTAATCACCCTGTAGAGCTCTCTGGAGACCATGGATTGCTTGAAAGACCGAGTTTTCACTTTCGTTGAGCTCCTTTTGGAAGATTTCAAAGGTATGCACCTGAAAAAGTTTCTCTTCATCTGATAGTCCAGTGTCCTTCTCAACTGCTCTTATAGCATTTTTTAGTTTGTTGAGAACAACGTTCTTTTGGCGAAGAAGACCAGACAGTTTTCTGCAGCTCTCCAACACCCACTGCTTTCTCTGAGTGATAACGGCTCCTTTCCCACGGTGCAGTTTTATTGCATGCTTTACTACATCTTCGTGTTCTGCAGGATTTGCTAGCTGGACATAAGGCAGTAAAACCAACGTCCATAAGGAAATAAATCCAGTTGCCTTCATTCTCCAACTTTTATTGCTGTTGGGAGAAACTGGTAATCCACAACTGCTCAAAGCTTCCTGCTACATGGTTGCTGCATCTCCAGTACACATATCAGGCTGTAAAACAGTACCAATCAGTTATCAAACATGATAATGTTGGGTATTAGGTCAAGCAAATGTAGAAAAGAAACCCAAGACTGCATCTTACACTATAATCTTCTAACAGTTCTCTAAACCAAGAAACAGCCCAAGGTTATTGGTAATTTTTATTTTCCCCTTGACTATTTTCTAGACATTATCTTGTCTTCAAAACACTGAATGGAAAGCTTATGTATTTTACATGGTAGTCACCTACCTACACTTCTTATGCAAGAAAAGCCATAAAAATATTAAGCCACGATGCCACAGGCTATACTTCAATCTAGCACCAGAACTCATTTATCTACCTCTTGCATTTTTTTAAACAGATCCTAAAAAATTGTATCATAATCATTTGTTATTTTTATAGCCTCCAAAGCATTAACACAGGCAACTATACAAAATATAATGGAAAGAAAGCTTAACTGAAACAGATTACATTATAAATTATGCTGGGGGGGGGGGGGGGGTTGGCACTTCCACATTAAAGAAATAACATCAGAACCTCCTGGACTTCTAAGCATTACTAGCCTGGATCAAAGACCTTCACCTGAAAGGCTGCATGGCCTTGAGGCATTTTACTTCAAAGCTAATTATTGATCCTCAGGACTTTAAAAGAGTTATACAAACACTAAAAGTAAAATAAATTCATTTGTAAGTTCATTTCCCAGAAGCTACTTGAAGATCTATATTTAAACTGCTATATTAGCTTTTTTAACACCAAGCAGGGTAGAATTTCAAAACTAAGAATGAATTTCCTTCCCTCAAAGCCCACAGGAAAACACTGACATTACTGTAAAATAACCAAGTTATATTTTCTTTGGGGAAAAAAAAAAAAAAAACAACAAACAAACCAACCAACCAGACACAAAAACCTACAAAAAAAACAACCGCACATCACAAAGCTATATTTAACAATGCAAAAAGGTATGTACAAAGCATACATTTATCACTGAAGTGCAGCAGTCTAAAAATGCACAGCACACTACATGTTAGTAGATCATCAGTAGAACCTAAAACTTCAGCTGCAGTCTTCATCTCTGGACCAACAGCCTTAATCAGGAAGCAGGATATGGACATAGTCATCTGGAAGCTATGTGCCTATTCTTTTCCTACAATATAGCAGAAGTCACAATCACAAGCATCCAAGCTAACCATCAATATATAGAACAGGAAGTGAAGATGGCAAAGCACAGCCATGCGCTACCTTAATTTTTAAAATACCCTCCCCCTTCTGTTTCAGTTAGAACTGAGAAAACCTGTCTGTAGGTGGGTTTATTTTCAAAGCCAAAGCATTCAGTTATCAATAGCTGACTATGGACTAGGGTTTAACAACATGAAGAACTAAAACATTTAAAATAAAGAACTGAAAGTATAATTAAAGCAGCAAAAGCATAGCTACATCATGCTGATTTCAATAAAATAATAAAGTAGAACTATTTCAGAACTTTGCTAAAGCTATAGGGTTTACTGTTTTTAAGAGATCAGGGAAAAGCAACAATTCACACCACCTGGCAAAATTCTAGAGTAATATTTAAGGAAATATTTCTTCATATATACAAAATAATACCCTTCTTGTTTAATATGTTTGGGCAAGAGATCCTGCTGAATATATTCCAACCTATTCCTGCAAGAAAGAGGGAGAAGAAAACACTTATTGTGTATTCAAGTTTCTGTTTGCAGGGACTGGAATGCTATGCTGCATGTACAGCGAACCACATACCTAAATTCTGAGCAGAGATACAAAATCTGCCTACAGTTGCACTGTGCAAACTTACCACCGTAGTTCTGACACAGTATCATTTTGTTTTACTAACAGTGTTTTTTATCTGGCTAGCAAAAATCTATTTAGGAAAGTGGCACCTTGGGCAGTGCTCAGAAGCTCTTAAGAGAATAATAATACCACATATAAAAACATATGATGCACTTCAAAAAACAAAAATAATCATATAACAGTCATAGTACTATACAACAGCTTGGGTTGGAAGGAACCTTAAAGATCATTTAAAAAAAAAAAAATGAGACAAACACTCTTCTCCATGCATCAGTAAGTATCCAGTTAGAGGGAATTCCTGACGTTTGGAGTCCTCAAGCACAGCTTGCTTCCTGATGGACTGCAGTTCATCTTCCCTTTTTTGCGTTCCTGAACGCGAGACAGAAGCGCTGAATGTCATCAAACGGATGTTAGACCCTGCCTCCAACGTAAGCCCCGATCCTCTCATCCAAACCGCTTGTGGCTCCTTCCACACCTGCCCGTTTACCACCACCCAAGCTCCTTCCCAGGACCCTCAGGGCAGCCGAGGCGGGGGCGCCGGCCGCTGCCGTGACCCCGCGGACACCTCCGCCCCGCATGCACCCACCTGAAAGCGATGGCTGCCGAAGGGCAGCTCACTGCACTGCCGCCTTCTCCTCCTCTTTTCCAGGGCCGGCTTCCGGGATCTCACCCTGAGGAAAGCTGGGGGAAGAACAGGGAAAGATGAGGAGAGCGCGGGTGCGCCCAACGCCTTTCCCGCCCCTTCATGGCGGCGGAGGGAGGAAATGAAAGAAGCAGCCGCCCCGCAGCCTGCCTACTCGGCGATCAACTTTGCTGCCTCACAGCAACGCGGCCAAATCCGCCACCACCTCCTCCTCCTCCTCCTCGCAGCCCCCACCAGCAGCCGGCAACAACCCATCGTTCACCTCAGGGCGGCGGCCGGCCCAGCCGCCAAGGGGAAGGAGATGGTGACGGAGACGCAACCGCCGGCCCCGGGCGCTGCTTCCTCCCTCCGCCCCGCTCACCTGAGGGAGGCAGGGAGGCCAGCAGCAGCCAGGGGAGCGCGGGAAGGGCAAGAACGCAGGGCGGCGGGCAGTAACGGAAGACGCCGAGAAGCCGTCCTTGCCAGCGGCCTCTCCCACCCTCACACAGGCCACCAACCCCTCACCCTGCGCCGGTCAGCACGCAGCCGGCGCAGCGGCACCTTTAAGCGCAGCGTCAGACGGGATCTGTAGTCCGAGCGCCTCCTCGCGGCATGTCATGGGGAAACGTAACGGTGGATTCTTCCCCTTCTCTGGCGCGTTCCGCCCGTCCTGAACGGTGCAGCCCGGCACTTGTCCCTCGAGGCGCGGCAGGGGCCGGGCCTGTCCGGCGGACACCCCCATCGCGGGTCCCCTGGCGCAGGGAAGCGCCGCGGACTTCACCGGCGCGGCGGGAGGGCGCCCCCATCCCGCGCCCCGCCTTTGCGCCTGGTCCCTCACGCCTGCGCGGGAGGCGGCGCCGGGCGGTGAAGTTGGTCAAAGCGCCGGTGATAAAATGGTAGGTTGGTTGGGGCGGAGGGCACGGGAATTGGGGAGCGGGGACGGGGAACCGCAAACAACATTCCCAACTCCCCGGACCGGCGAGCCCAGCTCCCCGCGGTTTCCCGGTGTTCCCTTTCCCTCAGTGCCGGCTCCCGCTTCCTTTATCGCAAGAGGATGGTGCCAGGCGGGAGAGGGGGGGTACACCGGGAGTGGGGCGGGACGGAGGACAGACAGACAGGCGCGGAGTGGAGTGGCACTCCCGCCGTCGGGACCGGGAACGGGGAAGGTCAACGGGGGCGGGGGAGGGGGGGAGGAAGAGAGGCGGGCAGTGCTGCTGCCGCCGCCGCGGGTATTTTGAGCGCCGGCAGCCGGCACGGCGCGTACCTTTCCCTTTTTAGGGCTTAGGGCCGGCGGGGCAAGTTGCCGGAGCCCCGAGTGCCGCTCTCCCGCCGCCCCGCCTGCTGGCAGCGGGTGGAGCCTGGCCCTTTCGCCGGCTACTCCCCTCTCCCCCCCATTTCCCCTCTTCCCTGTCCTTCCCCCTTCCTTTCCCGGGACGCGGCAGGTGCAGCCAGAGGTGGAAGGAAAGGTGCAGAGGTACGGGTTCCCTTCTCTTGGTGGGTGGGAGGAGGCCCCCGGGCCCGGGCCGGGCGGCGTGGGGGGAACAGGGGACTGTCGGACGCGTCCCGTCCCGGGAAGGGTACTCTCGGGGTCGCAGCCTGCGCTGTGTCCCCTCCGGCGTCTCGTTGAGGTTTGCGGTGTAGTGGAATTGACGTCTTGAGAGGGCTGTAAAGCTGACTTTGTCGTGTCGTGGTGCGTGGTGTCCCTCCTTGTTTGGGTCCTGTTAGCGAGAAGACGCTATAGAAACGTGGGTTCAGCTCCCCACTCCCCGCCCTGTAGAGTGCTTGTAGGTACCGGTGTCTGCTGCGGCGGACATTGCAGACAGGCGAGGAGTAGAAACCGTACTACGTGGCAGAGTAGATCGGGTAGTCGAATGTGTTTCTTCTAATTCCTTCAGATAACTCGGTGTTGTGAGCCTAGAAAATATCCCTGAATGCCTGGTGTTCAGGACACTTGGGAGAGGACGTGGGTTTTGCTTCGGGGGTGCTGTCGGAGACCTCTGTGCTGAAGTGAGCATTGCTCAGTTTATTGCTTAGGATTTTATGTAACTGAGGCGGATCTTGGTGCAGAGAGACTCTCTTAGTTAGACGCTAGTGAATACTGGAGAGGAGGGAGGCTACAAGGAGCTTGCAGTCAAGGGATTATTGAATATTTTTCTATCAAGATAACATTGTAGTTATTTTTGCAGCTCTTTTCCCAATTCACGTGTTTCTCCATGTATGAAGTCTTATGTGTTTTTCTTACATGAAATTTAAAAAAAATATAGAAAAGACCAAAGTCCTTATCTTGTTTACATGATGTGTTTCTTGTCTCAGGACCATCTGTAGTCAAGATGCCACGATCCATATGTGTGCAAGAGATAACAAGTAGACTGAAAGATGGTCCCACATTTGCTGCTTACTGTTCACTGAATCAGGATTCGTGTTGTGTGGTTCACCCCACCCCCCAATATTTAAGAGACCAGTTAATTTTCTGTTATACCTGATTACTTAAGAAGTAATGAGACAAATTATCAGCTAAATTATTGGCCCAGAACATGTATTAAGTATGGTTTAACAAAAATGGGATGCATCAGAATATAATAAAATCCAGAGTTTGATTTAAGCTATTTCCTCCTTCTTCCAACTTCATATGAAGAATAATGTTGAGCTATGTTAATATCAGATCTGCTCCCTATAAAATATCTGTTCCTGCTACTTGAGTATTCCAGAAGTTTAGTGATGTGTCTGTATGGTTACTGCAATTAGCTGCCAGTAAGAGAAGCATCTTACTGGTTCCTGTATACCACTGTAACAGGTAGTTTTGTTGTTTAATGTATTAGTATTATGAACATCTTTTTCAGCATTAAAGTTTTAGGTCACATTTACAGTGACTTTATAGTCTCATAATGTTGAGCAAATCCCTGACATGTCTGCTTTACCTATTTTCTTTTTGCCTAATGTCTTCTGCTGGCAGTGGTTTCTAACACAAAAGTATAAGAAATGGTTCTGCCTTTTTTAGCTGATCACTTGAAATGATTAAACTTTGTATTGTTCATTGTTGCTAGGAATATATTAAGAAAGCTGCTGAGCATTTTTTCTCTGTGTATAAGAGTTGTACAGAATCTGTGCCTTTATAATCTCATTTGTATAACTACTAGGCATATTTTTCTGAGGGTATCCATACTGTTGCATAGTGAAACTCATGTTTACCACTGTTTCAGAACAGAAAAACTTCTGCATATATGAGCAATTAAGCAGAAATATGAATTTATTACTGCCAAATATGTGCTGCTAAAAATGTATATATAGATGCTGTCATTTCAATTTTCAGAAGAAAATGCTGTCTTTTTAACTGCAGAAGAACAAGGCTTTGTCTTCCTGTAATTCTGAAGTGAAACTTGTCATCAACAAGAAAACTAAAACCTTTTAAAGATAGGCCATAGTAGTAGAATGCTGAAACAAACTTCTGGATTAGCTTCATTGGCTTTCCTGCTTCTTTTGCATCCCAAAGCATAAGCTTAAATCGTCTCAGAAGGACAAGGTCCGCCAGTTTATGGCATTTACCCAGGCTGGTGAAAGGACTGCTATTTACTGCTTAATGCAAAATGAATGGAAACTAGAAGTGGCAACAGACAACTACTTCCAGAACCCAGACTTGTACTACAAAGAATCGATGAAAAATTCGGTAGACAAGAAGAAATTAGAACAATTGTATAATCGATACAAAGGTAAGGCTTGTTTTTGTTTCGAATTATTTTCTTTGGGTGATATTTCTGCTTTTCCCTCTACCATTCTTAAGGACTTACAGGAAAGATTGCTAGTTTTTGCTTCTCGCTCTGTGTTTGTCATAGCGAGGTAAGGATGAAAATGGTTTTACTCTTAATGTTCACTACACAACTTCTGTAGATAATCTGTAGAATTGAAAGTAAATCACAGTAGGAAATTGAACCTATCATGAGAAAATAGTGTCAGCTTCCTGTGGTGGAAAATTGAATAAAACTTATGCAAATTATTTGTCTTTTTTGTCTGTGGCTGCTATTATAATATATGTACTTTGTGTGGCAAAATAATATGTATTATTCTCACGCTAATATTTGGGGGAGTTCTGTTGTTCAAAGATAGTAGTATTTCTATCCATCAAAATAAAAAGATGTTTCAGATAACATTGCAGCTGGAAGTCTGACAAAATAGTTACAGAACTGCAGAATGGTTTGGGTTGGGAGGGATGTTATAGATGATCTAGTTCCAACCCCCCTACCACATGGGCACCGACACCTTCCACTAGACCAGGTTACTCAGAGCTCTGTCCAACCTGGCCTTGAAAACTTCTAGGGATGGCGGAGGGGGGAAGTGCTGCCTTGTCTCAACATGTCAAATAAGCATATCGGTCAAATAAGAAAACTCAGGAACTAATCTAGAAACTCTGTTCTTGTTTTATTCTTTGTGTTGGCATGTTACAGCAAAAGTGATGTGCCTGATCAGAGAGACTTGGAGTGAAAACAACAGGGAAGTGGATTAAAGGCAGAATTGTTTCTTTTCCTCTTGTTTTACAGTGGTGTTGGAAAGAACAAAAAAGGGAAAGATAGTCATGGAAATGCAAGAATGTATGTGATGTAGGTAATAATGCTTTCTGAATTGTGGCCTTCTGACATGGGTGTCATCTGTGTGTTCATTTCATGATAGGGCATCATGGCCTGGAATCGTGGCCAGCCCCTACTGAGATCCGTACATCTCATGTTGTAAAAAATAAACTGTTAACGATTACTCAACTATGATTTTATGTACTTTTCGAATTGCAGTAGGTAGCTTGCTTTGTATGATATCCACCTTTTTTTGTTACACTTCACTTAATGTCTTCTATTTTAAGTATAGATGTTCTTTTATTATTGTATGGTAAAGAATTGTGTAGGGTCAAAAAGCTAGCAATACTACGGCATTGTCTTGGAGGATACATGCAAACAGACCAAAGTGAACAAAGAAAACAAACAAACAATCCCAAACAACTAGAGAACCACTTTTTTTATTTGGTATTGGTGGATGTGTATATACACATTTTTTATGCATATATATATGTATCTGTCTATCTCTAAATCTTTTGCTTGCTCCTTGCACGTTAGTGCTGCAGACTGCTGGTTAAAAAAAATATATAATTTTTTTTAAATGCTAGTAAGAATATATAATTTTTTTTTTTTTTTAAATCACAAATTTTATTTATTGTTTCTCATTTTCCAGCAGTGGCAAACTGCACCACTTGACTTCTGTGAAAGGAAATCTAGTCAGTTTTATGTCTGTGTTTTGGTTAGCAGCATACCTTTGCAGTTCCAGCACTTTAATGCTTCAGTAAAATTGCAGACCTGAACAAAACTCTTCACAAGATGCGAGAGAAAACAGCGGAAGTTTTGATTAAGCACCTTTTCTTCATGTACATCTTAAACCTGAACAATTGGTCTCCAAACAGCAAGGAATTCCTTTGTCCTGCTGGGCCCATAAAATGCTACAGACATTACGCTATATTTGAAATCTGAGATGAGAAGTCTTTAATTGTCTGTGGTTTTGTTAGTTTTCTTATGTATTTATCCAGCAGCTCTGTCAAAACAACAGTTTCGGTTTTTGGTCCTAGTTACCTGGATGATAAGCAACATAAGAATGAAATAGCCCTTGTTGAAGTCCATGGGTATTTTTCCAGTGATTTCAGCACTAGTGCACTTTTTGCCTTTAGTTCTTCAATTATTCTCCAAATATAAGAGCAATATGTTTTATATGTCTAATAAGTAGATCTGGCATATAGTAGAAAAGTGTATTTGCCTGTTATTCCTGCTCAAAGGTCACTCAGTTATACTGTGGTTGCAGTTCTATTTTAATGGGTAAAAGGCTTTGTCTGCTAAATTAACTTCTTTGCATTTAGCATTTCTACCACTGTAGTATTGGCTGGAAAAGTGGAAGAGATCTTGGCTTAACAACCTCCCTCCCCCCAAAAAAAAAGTTTTCTTTAGACTTTTTTATTATTTTAATCATGTCATTGGATAGTGACTCAAAATAGCATGGATGAAAAGCTTAAGGAGTTAACTGAAAATGGTTGAAAGGTTTAAGGAGTTAGTCTTAAATTTACTTGAGGGGTACTTTTTCTACATAGCCCAGATAGTGATACTGAAGTGTCTTCCTATTGAAAGCTGGGAAAGATAGTTTTATAATTTGTAAACTGTCAGCCTTTGAAAACTTAAGTATGATTTCATTTTTTTATTGCTGTTTGCTTTTTCACTCCCTCCAGTTATTTAAGTTTGCTTGCAGGGGCACTTGTTTATGGGTTTTTCTTGAGAGAATTTTCTTACAGAATTTTTACAGTGACATTTACCCTGATGTGTAGGTAGTTAATGGTGGTTCTTGTATTCAAAAAGGTGTTGCTGGAGACCAGTAATGAGTGGTGTCCCTCAGGGATCGGTGTTGGGACCGGTCTGATTCAACATCCTTGTCAGTGACATGGACAGTGGGATTGAGTGTGCCCTCAAGCTATGTGGATCAGTTGATATATTGGAGGGGAAGGAAGACCATCCAGAGGGACCTTGACATGCTTGTGAGGTGGGCTGATGCCAACTTGATGAAGTTTAACCATGAAGAGTTCAAGGTTCTACACTGGGGTCAGAGCAATCTCAGGCACAGCTACAGGTTGGTCAGAAAAGATACAGAGCAGTCCTGAGGAGAAGGACTTGGGGGTGTTGGTTGATGAGAAAATAAACTTGAGCCGGCAGTGTGCTCTTGCAGTCCATAAAGCCAACTGTATCCTGAGCTGCATCCAAAGGAGCATGACCAACAGATCGAGGGAAGTGATCCTGCCCCTCTGTTCTGCTCTCGTGAGACCTCATTTGGAGTATTGTGTGCAGTTCTGGTGTCCTCAACATAAAAATGACATGGAACTGTT
>JASSUY010008195.1:0-28074 GCA_032466535.1 Forpus xanthops | reverse complement strand
AACCCATCACCCCTTGTCCTATCACTGCAGTCCCTGATGAGGAGTCCCTCTCCAGCATCCTTGTAGCCCCCTTCAGAAACTGGAAGCTGCTCTGAGGTCTCCACACAGCAACAGAGCATAACAGAGTTAATGCTGCATGCCTACCACTTGAGAAAGCTTTCACTGAAATACGATGCATAATTAGGGAGGATGGGATATGGACTCAGAGAAGAGAACTATTTCTGGCAGTGAAATGCTTGCCCAAGGGCAGGTCACCCCATCCCATGGAAAAGGCAAGAAGGCAGTGGAGGAGCAAATCTGTATGTGGGATGTGCTTGGGTACCTGCACCTCAGACTGCTACAGCTAGGATGCAAACACAGGCTTTGGAATTACCTTCAGCAATTGCTCTATCTCAGCTTCTTAGTGGTGCTGATGCTCCCACATCAGTCAGAAACCACCACGTTCCTCTCAAAGAGCTCCCTGGTGTCCATGCATCGACAGTAGCGATCCTACAGTGACTCGGAGAACAAGGACATCCCATGTCCTTGCAGCAGGCCCTGTTGTGGGAGAAGCGTTCCAGGGTGGATTGCTTTTGGAGATTTAGAACCCCCAGAACAACATCAGCTGTGTTAGAAGGACACAATTTTAAATGATGCCATTGCCATACATTTTCTAATTGATTGCTTTTGAAAGGATGCTCTACACCAGAACCAAGCAGCAAATTCTGTCCTATCGGAATGACTCTGTGGTGTTTCAAAGTATCTGGGTTCATTTCTGCCTACCCCTACGGATTTCACTTCTTCAAATCTTTTCAAACTAAGCAGAGAAGTGTGTAGATTCCTCAGTGTCAGCAATGTGAAGTGTGTCCATACTCACTGTGACTTGTCTCGGGCAGTGGGTTCAGCATCCTATTTAGATGAGCCAAGTGTAGATTGCCTTTGAAAGGACAGCTCAGCTCCAGCTGTGCAATTCCACTCTCCTTGCACTGGCACTCATTTAGGATCTCATTTAACTGCACTGAGGAACTGATCCCACTGAAAGCTTCTTACAAGTCATCTTAGGCTTTATCCTGCTTCTTCAGTGACTTGCGGATAGCAAGAATCATAGAAGGACTTTGTAACTATGGTGTTGAGCACACAAATCCGGCATGTTTAAACATAAGCAGAAAAACATTCTTCTTAATGTAATACCACATGCAGCAATTTCTCTATAGTAATACTTGAGAGTATGTCACACTACCCTTCAGCAGAAGATGGGTATCAGTATTACTGAGGAGTTTAACAGTATAAGGGGTGATTCAGTTTCACACAACCCATGAAAGAAAATGTCCATCAGTGATATAGATTAAAAAGGCAGTTTTGGCAATAAGGACCAAGTAAATCAGCTAAGGCTCCAAAGCCAGTCTGCCTCAAACATGGAATTAAAGGCTATTCCCAACTCCCAGTCCCATGCTTAGACAACGGACACCAGCACACCCTTGCCTTGCTTTGTTAACAGGGATACTCAAGAGTCTGGAAACAGCCTGATTTCCATTTCCCAATCAATGTTACTGCTTTACAAGACACACTGGTGCTGTCGATGACAAGAGCTTGTATTCACTGACAAGCCTTCTGTGAAGAAGTTCAGTTAAAACCCCATGTGCTTGGAAATAAGGGAACATATAGAACAACTTCATCCCAACTGTCGGCTTGGCTGTACACACAACAGATGGTGAAGGCTGAATGGTTGACGCTGTTCCTTAGCCTATTGGCCTGGCTCGTGTGCTCCAGAGTGGTTTATATTGTTTCAGAAAACGGCAGCAAGATTGTGTGATGATTTGCTACTGAGGCTTCCTTAGATGGAGCTACATATTCATGCCCTTTAGCCCCGCTGGCTGATTTGGAGCTTTTTAAAGGAGCTGATTAAATGGCTTCTCCTTTTCTGCCTTTTTTTTGTCAATATAAATATGAATGATCTCTCTGTTCTCTATCTCCCTGATTTCCCAAGAATGCCAGACATTTTCTGGTGAAGGCATTAATTAGCAAAGGCTTGTGTGAGTGACATTTTAGTCTATTGGTACTTTAGGTCTCTGCGTAGGCAGATGAAAATGCTGTGGTATCGTGGGAAGTGTATACTTTAATAAACAAATTGAGCACAAGTCTGGCCTCCTTCGGTGTGTTTAAGCCCGCTCCATTTCTGAACTGTTGAACCACTGCAACAAGATATCACTTAAAGCTTTGATTGCTAATCCATTATTATCTTTTATACTCTCATTCGCTGCATTTATCGAGCTGATTTAGCCAGAAATTCAGGATTTGTGTTTAATTCTAAGCAGTGGGCTGCAGAGATTGAGCTATCTTCATCCCAGCTCTTGAACCCGGGACTTCCTCAGCTGGGAAGGAAAGACAATATGAAGTTTTCTCATTTCACCCTGGCAGAATGTCAGTTTTGCATAATTCAGTGAAATAATATGAAGGGTTTGAGGGGAGATTTTCATTCTGCCTCTGAAATACACACATTAGCTCACCATCTCACACAACCTGACAAGAGGGGTTTTATTATTAATAAGATGATATGTAAGGCTTCTAATTAAGCAGAAACCAAAGCGATGTAAACTACACTCAGAAATTCAAAACCTAATAGGTTTGTGTGTTAACAATAAATCAGTTCTGTAAGGCCCAGCTGATTTGCTGCATGATCTGACTGTGAGAGTTTATTTCACTTCTACATTTCTTCTCCCTTCTCTCCTTCCTCTTCTTAATGGCTGATACAACAGCAAACTTAGCTTTTCAAATCCCTGTGCTTCAATGCAGTCACTCAAACGGGTAACAAAATGCCTTCGTAGAGGCTTCACTAATTTTGGGGAGCTAATTCATGGGTAAAATGAAATGTATGATATGAATCAAATGCTGAATTAGAATTGCATTGCTGGGCTGTAAACCCGAAAACAGTAAAGAAAGGAAATGCATGCTACAGATTTCAGCAGCAGAAATGCTGAATCGCCCCTGCCCACAGGAGCTTTTGGAAACGAGTAACTGGGTGACTGCAAAGAGATTTTCAATGCTGCCTAATGTGGAATTTGCCACATGCAGACAACTATTCAGAGGAAAACTCTGAGGGGTGAAGTTGCATCTGTATCGAAGTGATACAACTTGGCTCTACCTGTTTGAAGCGATCACTGTTTAACAACGATGAGCACTGCATGTAATTCTGCTCAGCTACATGCATGAAACATGGGTGGCTGAAAGGTGCCACACGTGCAGCTGAAGGCTGAATTTGACTCATGGGTGTATTAATGCTTTTTCCTGCGAACTCTGAGCAGAAAATGGCTATTTATAAATGGTGAACAACCATCACCATACAGTGAACATCTCTATTCCACTTATGTCCTCATGGCTTTGTAAATCCTCACTTCTTACACAACCACCTACCAGTTCAAACAGTCACCTCTTAATAGATCTCTCATAATCTGGAGGAAAGTAATTGTGGTTGGGGCTTTTTCTTCTGCTAGACAAGGACACCAGATGCCATGCGACATCTCCTAAAGGATATGGACACAAGGCAAGTGCTCCTCTTGAAGCTTCCTAAGTACCAAATATGTACCAGTTTCCATATGGAATGACAAGTTATTTTTATGTACATAACCTTTTGAAAATGCCAGCCTTAACAGCAGCAAGTACCATGTTGTCTTATTTGTGGAAGTCCGGGATCTGCACAGATGATGAGGATGGCTCCAGATGATCAGGATCACATAGCAAAGAAATGCACCCCTTTCTCCACTCTCAGCTGGTTAAAGTCACCGGGCTGTGCTCCTTTCATCTGCAGAAATGGGAAGAAACGGGAGAAACTTTTTATACTGAGTCTTCCTATCTTTAGGTAAGGAAAAGATGCTTTAATTCTTGTAGCAATTCTTTCATCCATGTACGCTAATATGGACTAAACCATACGTATATATTCAGGCACATCCTAAAGCAGAGCTGCCAGGAGAGCCCAGAAAGCTGTTTTCTAATACAAACCACAAAAATCATTAAGAGGATATTACAGAAGACTGAAGGTGGGTCCCAGTAACAGTCTAGTTGTAACTTATGGAAAGTGTTCTTGCATGCTGAAATCAAACGTCACCTATTTCAGCCTCCTTATTCCTTACAAAGCAGAAGCGAAGCATAAATACATCAGAAGAGACCTTGTGTGTGTCATACATGCGGGACAAAGAAGCAGAGAGAATCACAGAGGACCCCAGAGGAAAACTGTATAAAGTCAAACAGAACCATCACCTGAGTGTGTCTTTATTTGCTAGTCTATACAACGTGTTTGTCTGAACGTTATCACACTGCTTAGTTCAGAACTCTCCAAGATGCAGGACATCAATAAAGACAGCGAGGAACAGAAAGGGAATTGGGGAATCTGAAGGAATTCGGACACAGAGCCACAAAGTGTGTAAGGGCCAGGATTAGGTGGCCACAATTAAGGTTTTCTTCTCCTTAAGGCAGATATCAGTTCAAATGGTTGACCAAGCGTTACTAAGCAGCAAAGCCTGTTCCATTTGGTTGCGATCGAATGAATTCCAAAGGAAAGTGACAACAACTGGTTTGAAAAGTGATTTTTCCTTTTTTTTTTCCCAAATACTTTCCAGCAATGACATTCACATGCAGAAAGCTGATTCCACAGACACAAAGTACTCTGAAATAACTGAAGGAGATCCATTCCAGTCCTCAAACTGACAAAAATACACTCGCACGGTCATCAGTACAAATAGAGGAAGCAAACAAAATACAAATCCACAGCTGCAAAGCTTCAGATACACAAAGTGACTATTTTAATGATGTAACACATCCATGGTTTGAGAATACACCAGAGCATGTTCTCATCAAACTAACGTGGGGTTAAGGTTACCTGTGCTGTACAGGTAAGCGGAACTAAAGCGAGCTGGTGGCACTCTGCCCTTCCCCAAAATAGTAATGGGATGCATATGCTGAAAGTCCATAGAGAGAAACAAGAAGAAACTGAACGTGCACGCAGGAAACCCTTGAGATTAATACACAGGAGCACAACAATGATAAAAGCAGGTTTTTTTGCTAGGGAGTAATCAAGAAACCAAACCAACAAGTGTCTGACAACACATAACTGGAGGTACTGTAGATACAATGCAACACTTCATTATAACCCCCCTGGGGGTTTACAATCTGACACCCAACATGCACATTCATCACCAGAACTCCCGTTTCCACCTGCTGTGGACCAAACACCAAACGCACGTCTTCATCTGGATTGCAACAACAGGTTCTGACAAAGTCCTCAAATTTCATAAGCTGCATAAGCAGTTGCAAACAGTCATTTGCTCTAATTATTTTACTGTCAAAATGGAAAAACAATAGAAACATCTGAGACTTAATTACTGCTGTTTCAGCTTAAAACCGGAGCAGAAAAGCAGCTCAAGGAATTCTGAGAACGGGGGTGAACTCAGTCACGGGCATTAGTTCAGGGCTCTGAGGTTCTGTACAAAAATTAAAGTATAGAAACCAAATAAGTAAATTCAAGAAAGGCAATAAGCACTGGTATTTCACCTCAAAAAAACTCGAGTAGAAATGCTTCTTCCTAAATGCAGATCATCAGGAGCATGGCTGCAAGAAACCCATGGCTTACCGTCTTGGAGATAGAAAAATAATTCTCTTGCTTTTGTGCCAAACAGGACTTGCAAATGTAACCTATTGCCATTAAAATGTGCTTGGCATCGTAAAAGCTTAAGGCTAGACATGCATCGAAATGTAAGGGATCTCAAATTGAAACTAGTTGAAAACTGTGTCATATCACACAGCTTCTACAACAAAGGGACACTGGTAGGAAACGTACACACAATGCAGCATCAATCTGTTTAAGACACACATACATTAGACAGTTATTACATATCATCAGGACTCCAGCCCCATAAAAGCCAAACCTGTTCTCAAGCGTTGCACGCTTCAGATAGTTATAAAACGGGTAGAACAAGCTGATTTCACAGCACTGACTTTTTGCTTTGTGATGGGCTTTTAAGTGCAAGAAGAAATACAACTGAAACACTTGGCTACTGATACAACACCACACAACCAGTCAGCAAAGAGGCATCTTGAACTCTCAGCTGTGAGTCACACTCACAGAAGCCTACTTGATATGTGTTCAAAGAGATCCATTATATCATTTCTGTCTTTGAGCAACACCAAGTCCAAACATTACTTGTCCCAAGAATTAGAAGCAGACTTGGATCTTTGGTACAACCACGTGACACTACATCAGACACAGGAATCCATCAACAATCAACAGTTGTATGAGGAGGTTTCTTGGAAAGGCAGTGAGGAAGGGAAGGGAAATACTTGGAATTCAAAGAAATGCATTGTATTGGATGGAAGTGCCATTTGAAACCTCCTGTGCTAGGTATAATCAGGTTAAGACATCTCTTCAGTCGCAGTGCCATTGCTTACACACCAGAGCTGGAGTTTCTCTGTGGATTAGTTTCATACAAAAGGAGGAAGGCACCGAGTGCATCGGTGGCATACAAGCAGTATAAAAGTATGCAAGAAAATGCTACATCCTGGATATTTAATACCTTTTCAAAACACAGTGAATATGTGCTAACTCTACGCAGTATTCACAAATCCCTTATACCCCAATGAAAGAATGATTCAAAACGTGAAAGACGTTTTGAGACTCTTGCTGATAGCAGCATGATTCACTAAGATCAGCTATTAGGTTATAGTCACCAGAAAGCAAGTTCAAAATCACTGAAGGGAACTATAATCCATACCTATACCTCTGGGACACAGCCAGCAGCCTTTCGTCATGACAGATGTCCTGTGAAGAAGGAAGAGGAGGCTCAGTCTTCCCACTGTTGTTCATGCTCATAGTGCCTTTCTCTGAGTCATCCCAAAGAACTAGATGGAACTGCTTATAGGGAAAGGTAGCACATAGCATGAGAGACACGTGGTTAAACCAGGACCTGAGTAACAGGCAGTAGGTTCAGGCCCTTAGTCATTATATTAGCACTTTAGATTGTGTAACAGTGATACAGCTTGCTCATAGAGCATTTTATTTTACCTTGTTAATTCATCTCATATAAAAATAGGTAAGAAAGCTCTGTAAGAAAGTATATAGACGATAGAAGGAGAAACCTCTCCTTAAAAAAAGCAAAGAAAGGGAAAAGAGCGAATAAAAGGTTTCACTTATTACCCTTCGCCATGAAAATCACATTAAAAACAGTTACCATAAATGAAACAGTACTGAGCACTAAGGAACCTTGAGGCTCACTGGAAAGGACAGCGAGCTAGCTGTACAGTTAAAAACATCATTGCTCTAGCTCCTTTTTTGTACATAATCTCTAATACATTCTACTGCTTAGAATTCTCTTCAAATGTCATAATTATAGCAAAAATTGCTATCGATGCTTGTTCAAAGCCCTGTTCCTTGCTCGAGCTAAGGTCTAGAGATCACATCTCAAAGCTCTGATCATGCTTGTAAATCAATTCAAACTCCTGGTTTGGAAATGAACCAAACGTTACAAAGCAATCCACATCGGACCCTCGGCATGCAGATAAGAATCATGAAACATGGCAAAATAAACACCCTCATACAACGGGCAAGACTCCTAGCCTCAGGTCTGAGAGACAAAAAGGATGACATCAATTACATCCCTGAATGAGGTATTCCTTCAGTGGTGTGGTACTACTGCTTCTGCTCTCCTGAGTAGGCTCTTCAGACAGGCAGCTCCTGGAGGCTTTATGCCAACTTGACCAGTAGATGCTTCCAAGGAAGTGAATGAATTCTTCCTGCCATGAGGCTAGCCTTGCCCATTGCTTGGGCATAGCCATTTCCTAGTCTTCATTCCTAACAGGAGCAGAACTACCTGCTTTCATGACTCCTATCACATTCCTCTGCATAAGGATCTTACTCCTACATTATAGCAGCATAAGCCTGCACAGGCAAACCTGATCTACCATACATCAAACCAACTTATCAATCCAATCACGCAATGTCATATATGAACTAGGCTCGCTAGCATTAATATAACGATGCCATATTCAGGTAGGCATAATATAAACAGATGCAGGCAAGATTTCTGCATAGTCTGCAGAAAGGAAGAAACCCTGCTTGAGCTTAAGGAGGGGCAGTGATAAGTCCTTAAGGCTAAACTAATCCATGTCACTGTAGGGCAGCTAGTACTCACCCTGAGTAAAAACATCCTCCACCCTGCTTACCTCTGTAAAATACAGTAAGTTAGAAGCCACGGAATGCTCAGTCTGGTGCCGCTTGGAATGCATGAACTCCCACAATTCACATCCTGGTTCCTCTGAGCAGGGTCCTCTGAGGGCCACAAGGCTCCAAGAGTGTGGAATTCAAGGGGTTTTTTTGCTGCCACTGTATGAAGCAGTCTCTTACTTTACTGCTCTCGCTCACAGATGACATCTCTTCATAAGGCATTGACTCACTGACAAGCAGACACTACTGTGCCTTTCCCCTCTATAATCAGAACAAAGTCGTCTGCAATCCAGCTGTGATGCACTACAAAGTCTGGCAGTTGAGTTAAACAGACCAAAAATACAGACCACTCCTGATGGCTTGCTCTACCAATGAGCTTGCTGAATGCTCCACTTCCAATGATCAAGATGCTCAGGGACTGCTTTAACAGTTCTCATATTAAGTTTTAAAAATATTTCAGAAGCTGAGGAAAAGGAAAAACAAGAAGAGATAATGATTAAACAACAAGTATGTGACATATCTGGATATGTGGTTTTACACCTCCATGCATACATCATGTTTGATGGTGCTGCCAATGCCACGCTGTAACACTGCTCTAACCTACCGATCCCACTGCACTTCATCCTTTTACCATCAGGTTTACTCTCCTCTTGATGCCCACAGCCTTCCCACATTAACATTAACAGCAGGTAGGCATGCACATCAAGGGTGAATTAAATGGATGTTTGGCTGTTACAGAGCATTCAGCTTCAGGAGGAAGTCAGTGTGCCTTACAAGTGACAAGCCGTAATTTTAGAGACTGCTTTAAGCAGGCCAGATTATTTTCCTCCAGGAAAGTGTTATGAATAAGTAAAGGGTTCAATACAAGTGTCATTTAAATGAAAGGGCATTCTGCTGTCAGCTGCAAGTTGGAACAGCTCAGGCCAAAAGGCTTCCCCTCAAACCCCATTCTCTGATTTTACTGCAGACTTTTTGTTAGGATTTGTATGTGCAAGAGTGATCTGATTTCAATTCTTACAGTAAAATGTCTCTTTTGGTGAAAAAAAGAAGTTGTCTTCTGCTTCGACATACTGAACCTGATAGTTTGCATGCAGCACGGTTTGCATTTAGACAGTCTGCAGCAGCACCTTACTGCAAGAGGTGCAGAGAGCCTCTGACATCTAAGGTCCAGTGACTGCACAAACAGCTTCTCAGCGTGCTGGGGGGTTTGCCAGAGCAAGTCATCAGGGAGCAAAGAGAATAAAGCAGAAACACAAATTTCAGACAACAACAACAAATTGCTCCCAGGGTGTGAAAAAGGGGAAGGGTCTGAGGCTGGCACAGCATCCTGCCATCGGGAACGGCTGTAAAAAATCACAGGCAAACCTATCTCCTACAGTCAATGCCATAATGTCTGTTTTCAGCTCAAGTATTCCCTACAATGATAAACAAGGTTCAGTTCCAATAAGAGCACATACATTCATTCCAAGGGCTATCCAGATTTTACAGTCTAATTAATGAAATTAGAGGATTTTAATTGGAATTAGAAATCATGTCGTGTTTTTTCAGTAGCAGAACTTACACTTTGCCTAACGTCCACCTCGGCAGGGGGGTTACAACACGGATGTCATCCTTCTGCGCAGTGATTCCATGCTTGCCTGTACTGCCCTTCTCAGACTTGCCCTCAGCACAGAAAGGAACTAACCAACTATTTACAACCCTTTAAGAAGGCCTATGTGAAATATTCTAAACATTAAGTCAAATAAATCACATACAGAAAGGATGCAGTTGTTCTGCAGAACAGAATCTGTAAGATTGTCACTGTTCTATCACTATTTAAGGCTACACCGTCAGGAAACAGATTCAATTCAGGAACTGTCATCTCCACATGGTACATTGGTACACAGAAAAGTACTTAATTTGATAACTTCCTCCAAGTACTTGCTGTACTTTTGAACTAAGGTAAACACCAAAAAGCTAAGAACAAGGAACACAGACAACTCTGAGGAAAGCACAAATGCCTCTAATTAGTTTCTGATACTTTGGTCTTCAGAAATTCTGTTCCATGCCTACAACCTAACTGAAAGCACACAAGCACACTGGATACATAAGCACTTACGCAGGGTTTAAGAAAACCAGTATCTGAAAGGCAGATCTCAAATACAGAAGTACAGGTTTGCATAAAGCAATAAAGAAAAACTAATTTGAAATAAACCGAATTGTAAGAATGGGACCTCAGAAGAAAACCAACATGGCAGCTATTGATACTCTTAATTCATACAAATCCCAGGGCGAATCCAATTACTGGCACGACTGCTTTTGCATGGCAAATCCATATTCCACTGCCTCAAAACGCAACATTCGTTTTCATTCTTTATACATTCAGTTCCCAGCCTTTCTACAGTATAAACCCAAGTAAGCCAAACCTCCTCCTGTGAAGCACAGACTGGACCTGCATATCATAGGAGAAGTCACATCCTCTAGAGAGATTCCTCCGCCCAAATGTGCCCAACATATACACACAGACTGTAAATCTCTGCTGTGTCTAAAGTAAGATTTTAGTGCCTTACAAGTCTGAATGGTTAGATGCAAAATTCAAGCAGTGCAACCTACAAACAGAAAACCAAGTCATGACACAATTTACTTTGGTTCTGTTAGAGGTTATTTGCTCCACCTTCCAAACTGACTTCATTTATTCAGTGGTGGTGGTGAGTATATTCTCCACTGGAATGAATTTGCTCAGTTTTTGTTGTTAACACTGTACATTGTTTCATAAAGCAAAACCTGCACAACCATCCAGAGACAACTTCTGGCTTTAGGAAAGAGTATCCAAATATCCACAAACAGAATGAATAAAACCACTTCCACACCCATTAAAAAACTGCTATTGAACAGTGTCTGTGCCACTGTTTCTATTATACGAAAAGCTGAAAGGATTGGGAAAATCTGAGCATTTTCCTTGTGCATATAAAATTAAGGTTGATTCTACTATTAAGTTCTGCACTCAACATTACATTTCACAAACTGAGCAACAAAAAGGTCTGAAAGAGATAACTTGCACTGCACTACTGCAAGACCGTTCCCGGTTAAAGGAAGTTGGTACATTATCTGTAGTTAGTAAATAAAGCTTCTGTAAATGAAGCAGCAGTGCAATACCAGGGGAGAAAAACCCAAAAAGGCCTGTAATAATGTTTTAGATCTCTAAATCAATACTGAAAGCCTGGCTCTGCAAAGAAACCCCTCCGAAGGCACCAAATGAACTGTGGACTTACAGTGTCTATTAAAAAGGACTTCATGAAATTGTTGATCAGTGTGAGAACGTCAGCCCCACCTGATAAATACCTTTACTGTAGAATACTCACGGTCTCGATCCCACTGTACTTCACTGTTGGCATATTCTAAAGCCAGGACTGCTTACAAGTATGATATAGGAAATCAAGAGAAAAACACTTGTCCTAATAAGAATGCTCTAGGCTATCACTAATTCTCTCAACGCAATACTAAATTCCACCTTTCTAACCAAGTCCTACAACAGTAACTGAAATCCTACATTAGTAAGACATCACCATCATTTACAAGAAATCACTTGCTTTCCATACAGCAACAATTAAAGGAAACTTATAATTACATAGAAAAAGAATATTTGAAATGTTCTCCATAACCTACACTGAATATAACACGAATTATATTCAGCAGCCATTAAATTAGTATGATCCCCATGAATGTATCTGGGACAGAGTAATCCCAGAAGCACTGGTATTTCCCTCATTTCATTGGAAGCCATGAGGGTTTATCTAATAGCAAACTTTCTTGGGATACTGGGGCTTCTCAGTTGTCTTTAGGAAGCTGTGTTTCCCAATCTGAACATAAGCAAAGCAAACTTCTACTTTGAGGGTGAACATCATTCAGATGCTGGCAAATCTCTATGAAAATAACTTACTGAGGGTTCTCTTCTCCAATAAAAGAGGCAAAACCTCCTGGTCTGCTCTCTACTTTCATCAAATAGCATATGGTATTCCCCAAAACAGCTCAGAAGTGATTCAAAAGGATACCTATTTCAATCAAAGCCACAGTATTTTGCATTCAGAGTAGCTCATCTGCTGCTACATCCTTCACGTCTTCCAACCTACCTTTCGACTCCTGATATCTTCAAGAAATCTGTATCAGTTTGTTTAATGAAACAACAGTTTAGTAAAGCCGTGCTCTATGAGCTTCCTACATTGGAATACATGAATACAGGAAGTGCTTTCAACAGAAAGTTACATAGTTTTACAGTACAACCTGTCTTAGGAGATTTGGAAGGGACCAAACTAATGATCTGGTCTCTTTGGATTAGGCAGAAGTACAGGCAAAAGGGAAAGCCCCCATTTATGCCATATACAGAGCTCGTTCCTGTCACAGATTGAAGAAACATTAATTTGATGTCAAAGTCCACCAGTTGCCCAAATGCTAAGATTTTTCAAACCAACTGTATATCAAAACATGAAAGCTTATTTGTACTCAAGCTCCTGGAAGGAAACTCAATGTAAACCAATGGTATGGAATTATTTGCTGTATTACCAAGTGTTCTCCGCCGGTGGGTTTTAATGTTGCTCTACAGATCATTCAGTTTTTCTCAAAGTGCAAATCATTGACCTTTAATCTGAACACAGGCAGGTCAGAAGCGACAGTGTTAGAGCAATACAAAACTTACACAAGGAAGAGCTTACATTGACTTGGAGAACCTTACATAAAAGGTTTCTGAATCAAAAACCACTAAACAAACCCAAACAAATACAGCATCAGGTAGATGGGAGAGGGACCATTAACGTATCTGTGCACAGCAAGGCTCCTCTGTCACCAAGGAAGCATACATAGGACTCTAAGTGAAGATTATCTATTAAATCCCAGCAGTTTGCATTTTGTGCATTCTTTATGATGGAATGTTGACCTCAGTTTTCATTTCTTACTTCCACAACAAATCTGTTGACTGTTACCCGGGATGATCATCTTCTGGAGACCAAAATCTCTTAGAACCACGACTGCAATTTGTACCATCCGTTACGATTCTAGTAAAGTATGCCATCTACATACTTGCTGTCCTTTAGATTCTTTCATTTCAGTCCAGTGATTGAGTTCATCTTCTCCTGAGCTGTTGAGGCCTAAAGAAATCCACCCTATCATCTCTTTCCGCTTCATGCTGCGCTTATTATACACAGACAGTATGAGTGTCACATCTGAAAGCTGAAACAGTGCCACTTGGAAAACGAAGGTTTCTTTGTACACTGGATTGGGCTGTCCTCGGCGGATTGACGTTTTGCATTTGGACATCTCTTGCCCCATTGAGTTCAGCAGCGTCAACTTAACATACGTATCTACAAAATAAATCATATTTTGGAATGTCAGATGTCTCAGAACCAAAGTTTTTGAGAGTGAGAGGTTTACAAGACAAGGATATGGTGTATACCCAGCTGACTGAACGCAGCTTAGTTCAGACACACAGAAAGATGACGAGTAAGCAAAATATTACCAACACACTAACAAATTAATTAGCTTCCGTACTATGTAAATGGGTTAAGTTAAAGGTATACCTCATAATCCTCTTCCCATCAACCCCTCTTATTTGTACTAAAGTGTACTTAAATGGCATTAACACATAGCAAGCTCCAACTAGCCACGACACTCTGAAGCATACCACTGACTTCCAGAGAATAAGAACAAAGAAAATGGAATGAAGGCAACTAATGAAAGTTAAAGGAATAATGTTGATAAAACAGCCAGAATGAAATGCTTAAGAGTAATCTCTGCATGGATGTGGCTCTCACTTCCGGCTTTTCAATTTGAGATATTTTAAAGGCCTTCACGCAGCAAAGTGCACTTAAAGGTGGAATTTTACACAATACAAACGATCCTATTGATTTGTACCTTCATGAATGAATGCATCTCATACACCTTTAAAGAGAAATAAGGTTTTGCATAATTTGTACACTGCTCTTAAGAGGGACATTTAAGAAGCAGATGCAAGTGGGGTTAGCACACACTGGGTGTTAGTATCTGGGTAGAAACCCTTACTTTCAAACCTCTACTTTTATTTGACTATAATGCCACCAAGCCACGCTCCAGCAGAAGGACGCGTATTCCATGAAGTTAACTCATTTTAAGAAACACAGAACTGTATAAAACAATCTGGTGTTTCATTCTTTGTATCTGTCACGTTCATGTTAATGAATAATAGTATTAGAAGACTGGAGTGATTTTATGTAGATTTGATGGAAGATTTCTGCAAAAAGAAACAATGATTATTTTCACTTTGCGGGTACACTGAAATCCCAACATCCATAATCAGAGATAGATGCAACTGGTGCATTACAGAGTGCCACAAATAATCAACATGTACTTTCATAAACCCAGACGGTAGGCAGCGGTGCATAGCTTGACTGCTGGCAAGTTTTCTTTTGCATGAAAAAGACAACATTCAATTAGTTTCTACAAGAACTCACCTCGGATTATATAAACCTGGCCACCTATCAAGTGTTTTAGACAACAGAACAGTCCGTCTGACAACGGGGGGTGGAAAGCAGTAAAAGAAATAATGACCAGATGTCAATAGTTGGGTGAGAGAGGAGCAAAGGTTAGCATTTAAGAGGAAACACTAGTCACTGGAGTGGAAGAACACAAAACCTTAGTAGCACAGAGCAGAAAAAGGATCGAACAAAAGGATTGTTGGGTAAAATCTAATGAAATGAAAATTCTGTGCAGTTTGGGTGTAATCTTTAAGAAGAATTACACTTCTTTCATAATGGAATACCTTAGCACTGCTAGCTACTGGGTTCTACAGCACACTCAACATCGAAAGAGTCATGCAAATGACTAGGCAATAGAAGACTGGGTAAAAACAATCACTGTCTTTTATCAAACCTTCTGCTTTTTCATGCAAACTCCAGCATATTAAGAAAAACTGCACACAGTAGTTATATTCCATATATAAAAAGCAGTAAAATGAAAAATCACTGAACTGAAAACTAAGCCAGTTTTACCCTTAGCTTTTACAGTTTCATATGTTTGATTGCAATACTTCAGTTCTTGAGTAGCGACAGACTTGGGCATAAGAATGATTCTGATCTAATCTCTAAAAAGAGCTGAGGGATGCTTACTTCTGAAATCCAACTCTGCACCTCTACTTCAAATGTAAAGATCTCACTTGTTTGAACGCATGTATTTATGGATTTAATGTGCGTGTGCATGCATACACACACATTCATTTGATGTGCAAAAGCTCGCACCCTGTTTCAACAACATTTGGAGGAATACTAAGCAGCACCTTTTTCTCAGACAAAATATTAACTGCCACACAAAGACACGTATCTCTCTTCAAAACAAGTCCTGACCAAACTCTTGCCTACTCTAAATATTAAGAAATACTTGGCTATCTGTAGAGATTCCACAAAGACAAGCACAAGCCGCCTACTGTTTCTTCTTTAAGGGAACGCATGGTCCCCTTCTCTTCAGGTCTTCTCTCCCATTCCTTATCCCAGTGTCCTTGTGCCTTCTTGGCTCTCCCCATCTATTCCTATGCTTTGTCTCCAAATAGGTGACTCTGGGACAGCTACCTGATTATATGAAAGTATTAGAGATTCTTTCACTTTCCTTCTCTGGCCACGTTAACAAAGCCTGGCTCTGTCAGCATGAAAAGTATAACAAAAGCAAAGCAGAGTAAGCTGAGCCAAACGTGATTACTGAATAGAAGAAAACATGGCTCAAGAAAGAAAGAGGAAAGCATCAGTCTCGAGTTGTCTGGCTTACTTCTGGAACTCTGAAAACAAAGGGAGATGTGCAAACCACTTATAAAGTGTTGGCAGCCTGCTGCATTATCTAGTAACGCTAGATAATCTGCTAGTACCATACCAATCTGGGCAGTAAGAAACAAAAGGGCCTCAACCAAAATCCAGAGGAACAGGCAGGTGTGTTTGGTTACAACTTATGTCCATCAAACAGCCTCATCATGTAAAAACCAACACAAAATAAACGTGATAGAAGTTCACTACTGAACTTTCTCGAGCTATATCAAAGACAGTAAAAACATTCTGTGTGTGGCACTCCATCTGCCTCCAATTTAGAAGTATAGAGAGTTCACAGATATTTCAGACAAATGCATTTTTGAACAAATGCTTGAGCACACTGTTCAAGTCCTTTCTGATGGTGAATGTTCCTTCTGCACAATATGCCAAAGGTCTCAACTGGTTTCTCTGTTGTCTCCACTGACATTCCCAAGCTACATTTATAACCACCACTTCCACAGAGGCATAAAAGCAATTACAGTGTGCAGTATCAACTCCTCTAGGAGAAGCTATAACTGCTCAGAATGTTTATATTAACATTAGCCGGCATGTACTTTCTCTTTAAACACTAACTTTTTATTCTTGGCCTGTGATGCGAGGCATTAGTAATTTAGCAATTAATCATTATGATAAAGGTAATTTATTAGTCAGTCAGCATGAAAAATTTAAACAGGCTTGTCAACTTACAATTAATATTTTGAATCTGAGATTTTTGCTATTTCCCGACTGACTGGAAATATCAAACATGAAACAGATTAGTTGATGATTGCTCTACTTCATTTTCATTGGGTACGACTAACTGATAGGATTGAAGTCCTTGCTACCGACAGCCCCACCAGTCCAGAAGCATTAGGATGAAGAAGATTTTCACTCACTGGGTGGTCTGTTGGCTGCCAAGTTTTTGAAGTGGCTGCCTTTTATCACTTCTGCTGATAATCTTCCAGTTGTAGCGTTGTAAAGGAGGCCAAGGAGGATTTCTGGAGATGAGCCATGCACCAGAGACTGACAAGAGGAGGTACTTTCACTGCAGGACACTTCTGACATGCTCATTTGAGAGTCACAACCCTAGAAAAGAGATACAAAGTTCAATGTATTTTGTGGAATGCTGTTACCGGGAAGTCAATTTTTAGAACCATGCACAGAACACTAGGAAAGCAACTTCCTGACAGTAACAGAAGTCTTATTCGATCACCCAATAAGGAATGTACACCCTAAATATACACTCAGTTTGCACACGTTGAAGCTAACAAAGACTAAAGCAGTCTGGAATTAAAAACACCCTGCAATTTAATTTGGTGTTTCTTTTGCTTCATAATTCAGGAGAAATACAAGCACAAGAGGAACACCAGCCTGTATGGTCCCTATTCACTTCAATTGCTAAGTTAGGACCTGTAACATAATTTGTCAGCATCCTGGAGAACATTAAACACTGGATCTTTTACTCTCTCAAACTGGAAAACACTAGTGGAGCTTTGAAGATAATAAAATCAAGGAATTCTTATTCCTCTCTTGTAAAGGTTATGCTCGAAACTGAGAATTTATGAGCAGCAAAACAACCGAACACATGCACGTAGAAAAATGCACTGTCTAGAATAAATTAGCTTACAAGGAATTGAATTGATCCAGAGATACAGAACTGCAGTAGACCCTTTGTCTTGGGTGGGAAAAGAAGGGTGCCATCCTGAAGCTCGGCAAGTGATGCTTTAATTTCCACCTTGGAAGCTTCCAAAAAGCTCAGCTCTCTCATGCGTTCTCACCACATCACGTCTGTGATGGGAGCTTCTGATATTCACTTTAACCCCTCATTATTCGCGTTAAAAGAGAATTGTACTTTCTTTATGCTGCTATGCTAGTCATCCCCTAGTTGTTCCTACTTACAATTCTTGCTTTCATGCACTGGCACGTAGAACTGTACTTCTGGAAACAAGAAACTGGACAGAACCTCACCAATGGCACAGCAATTTGCTCAACAGCTGAGAGAAGACTTACGAATTATCAGTATATCCCTTTAGGAAGTACATCCCTCTCAGCAAAGGGGTAATTTGGATCTACAGATCTTTCAAATGTGGCTGGAATCATTCGGGAATCTGGCAGCACTCTTTCAAGGAGTCATGATGGATGTGTGAAGCTGATTCTTTCAGACTGCAAATGTCTCTCTCATTTCCAGCAAGGGCTGACACGGGCACAAACCCTCATCAAGAGAAAAGTTAACTTTAAAAGCAAGTAACTTCACCTGACACATGAATCTCCAATGCATTACAGAATCTCAAGTTACAGAAGACATGATACCTACGAGAAGAAATTATGAACCTAAAATAACATCCTTCACACTGACATTATGACCAGTTCTTCTCAATAGAGTATTTCCAAGAGGTTGGACAGAAGGTGCGGTAGCAATCCAGTTCCTCATTAATACACACTGTTGGTAGTAAATGTATTCTTACTATTAAAGAACCACCTCAACAAAATTCCTTTAGGTCTCAGATTTGACTGTGACCATGCTGCAAGTCCACAAAAACGACATAACACAAAGCGAGCAGCTGGGTAATGCTCTCCCCACCCAAAAACCTCAAAGGGCTTTGACATCTGTACCAAGAGAAGGTGATGACAGTACTCTTTGCTGATGGCGACTTACACAGTTTACTGATGTTCGAATAGGGACTCGGTCTAAACAGGTTGGCGACAGAGTTAACTGGTCACACTGTATAAGAATGACTTGTAAAACGCTAGAAACAGTAAATACTAAATGAGTGATGACTGAGTGAAGATGAATCCTGAAGTGTACCTCGAAAGGAAGAGAAATACTTTCTATGTGATCTAATAGAGAAGGGGGGAAACAAGCGAAAAATGAAACAAGCGTGGTACTACAAAGTCACATAAGGATGGGCTAGGAATAGCAATCCTTTCCAGCAGAATCCCAAGTGGATAGATAAGGAGAAGACTACATATGTCAAGGCCAGAGAAAACCATCTCGCCAGCTGAATGGTGGGATGAAAAGCCCTAGGGGATGCTTCACATCTGTCAGTGGATGGAAATGCAACTCTGCCACTGTACCTTAGAAAGGCTGCACAGAAACAATTGGTCTTGATGGAAATCTGAAGAGGAGGTTCAAGTTAAATACATTGCTACAACAATTTCTATCCCAAAACATTCTGCCTTTTGCTTTGAGACAGGTGGCAGGTTTGAAACAAGCAAAAGCATGTTTACTCCTTGGTGTGTAATCAACTTGGGAATCTCCTTCCTACCAAACGCTGCGGTGACAGAAGTTTAATGGCATTAAAATAAAGCAACCGAATTCACTGAAGCAAGCATCTAAACAATACTTTGCTCTCCATTTCACATATATAATATTCCGAGCCATTCAGTTTCATGCTGGTCTAAACATACTCTGAGGAATACTCTGCTTTTCAGTTAGGAACTAGAAAATCCTAACAGAAAACAAAGGGAGACCTAAAGAAGAAAAAGAAGCAATGGGGTGTGAAGCAGACTGGAAGGTAGGCTGAGGCAATGGGCAAACCCAGGGTGGTTAAATGACATAAACCAAAGCATAATTTCTGTGTCTGTGATAAGGTATGAAACACAATTTGGGGGAAAACAGGTAAAAGGCATGGAAAAAAAGGGGAAGGTGAGGTTGTATTTTGTCAGTTTTCTTTTGGAAGAAAACAGAAGCTCAGGAGAAATGGGAATCAGGGAAGGTAAAGAGACAGTTGAAATCAGCAGGGCTCAGATCAGTAACTGAAGAAAGCCTTCACTGCACAACAAACTTAAAACCAGGGATACTGAGTATTACTAGATGCCTTCTCGAAACTACTGTCTTCAAGCACAGGGTTAATTGTTCACATTGTGGCAGTCCATTAACTGCTTTATGTAAGGCATTCCATGATGATCATGATTATTAGTAAGCAGCCTGATGCTAACTCCGTAAGGTACATTACAATAGAATAACAACAGGTTTTCAAGTCTTTTGGGAGGGTTTTTTTTCCTGTTTCTAGTCCATATTCAAGAGGAGAGCTAACAAACTCAACAAGAAAAAACTCAAGAAGTTGCACTTTTACCTGCTCAAAACATAAGCCTCAAATTGTGCCAAACTGTGAAGTATTAACACTGGAACTGCTAATTGGTACAACATGAATACAAACTTAGCTTTCATCTCATGACAACATCACAGTACTACCAGATGCTTTGCATCGCCTCACAGATCTGCATTCAATCTATCTGTAACTCTGTATCTGCAGGCCACTGTGATGCTGTAGCTTCATTGTGGGAAACATCCTATTTACACCGAAATTACTACATGTTTGAAATATTCTGTCTGCTCAGTTTATTTTTTTTAAGTCTTCCTTCTCTTCCTCTATAAACACAGTGTGTATTTTAATAAGCAGGGGGAGAAAGGGACTAAGGTTCCCTAACTGCAAAAGCCTTTCAAGGTCAGTGAAGCGCCAGAACAGCCCACTAAGAACTGCTGTAAAACCTTAAATGCACATTTTGAAGGACCTAGATGAACTGTCAAGGTATCGATGACCTGGCCACGGTGCAAGGAATTGTCTCTTGAGTTTGTCTCCAGGATATTAAGCCTCTAACCTATTTTTGTCAATTTAGTCATAACACCAATAACAAGAGCTATTAACAGGAAATACAAGACAAATATTAAGTCTATTGCAAATATTTGGTTCAAATGCAATAAATCACAGTCTTTCAGCTTTTCGATTTCCAAAACTGAGCTTCGTGCAGAGGACCTAAACACCTCCCTATACGTCACAGAACAGCACTCCATTACTAAATCAGGTGAGTTTTATCCTATCAACATTTACCAGAACCACTGCTTTCCACTGGATTATAAAAGGAGTATGTGTTATTCCACAGAATCTTAGTTATTAATTCTCCAAACCGTTGTCCTTAGTGACTTCTTTGCACATATTATGCGGGAAGGAATCATCACTTTCACATAAGTATATAATAAAACCATTCCCATTTAAGTGGTATTTGGGTTTCACATGTTCCTATTGTATAAAAGTTGGCAATCAAAAAAGAACACTCTTTTTTTTCCCTGGTGCCAATGAAAGTGAACACACACAATACATCCTGTCAGACCTGAACCCCTAAGGATTCGCAATAATCCTTTTCTTTGCCTTTTTACAATGTAGAGAATCTTCTCTTTCCAACAATAATATATGTAAAATGTACTTATTTGTCTTCCTTCACCAAAATTCCATGGAAACAGGGTATTTGTTACTTACATATTCATGTCCTACTGTTATTTTTCTATAGACTGAAGTTCTGCTCATTAACTCTGCTCTTAAGCCAACTGGAGTTAATCACAGGGACTGATGCTCTGAGGGCAGTTAAAGGTTCATTTTCCTCAATGCACAGGTTAAAACCATGCTTCCATAGGCTTACGAAGCACGACCATCTGATCCTCTTGGCTTTTCAAAACACACACAGGAAAGATGAAACCTTGCTGACAATCCTTCAGCAACAAATATCTGATTCACAGCATGTTACTTGTCAAAATGCATCTCTCCGATTTTAAATGTTAATGTTATACCACCAATCTCTTCAAGAACTTTTTTTGCACATTACTTTCTTCTGCTTCTGTATCAATACAGCTGAGAGGTGAGGGAAGGAGATTTGGATGCCAGTAGGCAAAAGAGAGTACTGAATCCAGGTCTCCGGCATTTTAGATAGAGGTATTTCTCGCTCTTAATCACCAGTGCTGAACCCTGAAGCTACTGCTCCACTTGGAGGCAAAAGCTTGCTGAGGTGATGAGAGCACCCAGGCACCAAACAAGCTCCAGACCAGCTCTTAGCCTGGAGCCCATCCTCTACTGCTGCGCGAGCCAGGGAGGAGAAGAACAAACCTAGAGGCTCCACAGCCCTTCGTTAGTGGCTGAAGCACTCAATGCTTTCTAACACATTTCAAAGCTATAAAACTTCTGGAAAGAAAAAGAAAATCAAGATCAATCCTGGGAAAGAGAACTTGAAGCACCCGAAGTCAGCCCTGAAAACACAGGGATGCTAAATCATTAGGAATGTCAAAGAACAGAGCTCTAGAATGTTGAATTCTGGCATCTAAATCCCACTTATGTGCTATACTGATGTCAGTCTCAGGTCCTCATCACTTCTGCTTCTGATTCCACTAACTCACAGGAGAGCTGCAAGGATTGATGCTCAAACCAGTTCCTTGGATTAAATAACTGATCCTCCTTTTGTATGCTGATACCTATAGGATGTATCAACTGTTTGTTTCTAAAGGTAGACCTCAAGGGTCACACAATACTCAATATGAATCAATACTTCACATAACAAGGTCACAGCCTTCTTTAAATGACAATGCTCTGCCCAGATGGAGTTACTCTCTACGTTCGTTAGAGATCAGCAGGAAATAATTTCATTTTTCTCTTTTATTATGCTCTTTCAAACTGCTTAAAGAGAAAAAGGCTTAGTGATCCAATTAAATGACAAATTAACTAACACTTCTTATCACTAATAATAACATTTAGCAAAGATGCTCCAATTAACAGAATGCACATTTAAGGAGAATGCGCATTTCTATTCCTGTACTTAACACTTGGCAGCATTGATGGCTAAGCCAAGTTAAATCACAGACATTAAAGGAAATACTCAAATGATTTTTTTCCTTCTGCAGCTTGATTTTTGGAAACAAACGGATTTGTTTTGGAGGAAGTGCTTTAACTATCACCAGGATTCCCTAGTCACAAATTCAAACTTCAAACTCCTGAGCAAATAGATACATCCTACATTGGGTTTATTCACATCCAGTACAGGCGTATTCCGATTATTAAGCTGCTATTAATGTAGTCGAAAATCAGATCAGCTGAAGTGCTACAAATTCCCATTTCCCATCAGAAGCTTCTGCTCTTATTTGTTACTCTCTAGAGGAAAAAATACTTCTGGATGCAAGATTTCACAAACCACGTTATTTTCTCACAGACAAAACATGGGAAGATGGAGATGGAATGGGAAGTAATAACTCCTTAATTCACTACAATCAAGGGACTAAAACCTTTACATTTCTGTGTGCAGCTTTAATTTACTGTAAGGGTGCTGAGGCACTGCAATGGGTTGCCCAGGGAAGTTGTGAATGCTCCATCGCTGGCGGTGCTCAAGGCCAGGTTGGACATAGCCTTGGGTGCCATGGTTTAGTGGGAGGTGTCCCTGCCCATAGCAGGGGGGTTGGAACTGAGTGATCCTAAGGTCCTTTCCAACCCTGACTATTCTATGATTCTATAATAACATACACAAACCTATAAGCCTTCCTTAGATACATGATGATACCAAACCCCTTTCAATATAATATTAGAAACTAAAACCTTAGTGGGTTTTCTAAGAACAATACAATCCTATTGAATCAGGTTTGTTCTCACACTTCAGGACACCACAATTTAGTCACAAAATTACTTTTTAAAAATAATGTTTTAATCCTGGTAAACCAAAACTCCACTTCTCTACAGGATTCTGACCAAGTTCACAGCAAGGTTTCTGTGCCGCTTCCCGTATTTCATGGCAAATTGCTATCACAGTACTTTGTGTCTACCAGTTTTGCCTACGATCGGCTCTGCACAGCAAAACATTAAACCTCTATCGAAAGGGAAACATTTAAAGTGCTTTGTAACTTCTTGACTGCATTTAAATGACTCCTTTGGCTTCCTTGCCTCATTACAAAAGGTCATTTAGTAGTTTCATAGACTTCACGGGTGCGAAGTTCGCAGCCACGGGGGCAAACCTGGAAATGAATGTACAAGGGAATGCACAGCATATACAAAAGCACTGGTTTTACATCACAAAAGCCTACCAGCTTTTTACACTGCCATGGGCAAGGAGGAAAAGAGGCCTTTTATTGTTGCATTCTGTTTTCTGAGATAAGACACGTAGCATAAAGAAACATGCAAGCACTAAGAGCTGGTAGATGCCTGCGCTGGTAATTTAGTTGAGAACATGACACAAAATGCAGACATTTCAACCTGCACTCCTGTGGAAGTCACATTAACAGCTCCTACCCAGACCCACTCCCAGCTCCCCTTCTCCTTACTCCTGTCAGCCTTGTAAGACCACCGAGACGTCACTATGGGACAGCTTCCAAGGCCACAGACTTCTTTAAACGACAATGTGCTGTCCAGACACAGTTATTCCCTATGCCTGCTGGGGAGATCAAGGGAAATAAAGCCATCTTTCTCCTGTCTCTCTTGATTATATCTTTCAAACTGGCTAAAGAGAGGAAGATGCAGCCATCAAGCAGCAGGCATCATTTATGAGTAGTCAATCTATGGACTAGTATTTGATTGCATAAACAGCCACACAATGATTTTTCACTAATCCATAACATTACAGACATGCATTTGTCAGTGGCACTACTTGTGATTAACAGTTCACCCAACTCTAATTCATCTGCTGGTGGTACCCCTTTTGATCTGTTTGGGTCATGTTTAATCTCACTATCCAAGAGGTTCAACAGTGCTTGCAGTTGAAAGGGATCTGCTTCAGTTCTCAGAGCTATCATACACATCACAAAGAAGGCAAGAGTTGGACTCCCCCAGTGCCAACTGACAGCTGATTAACCCAAATTAAAGGACAGGAGCTATGAAACATGCACAAGGTCAGACAACATGACAGCCAAGCCTGAGAAGAGGCTAACTCACTAGAACTAAAAGGATCCCTTACTAAAGGCATCCTCTGAACAGAAATGCTTATCCGATACCAAATACAGGCTGCTTGAATACACAGAGAAAGTGATTACCTGGAGATCTAGTTTAAAATGAATAACACTAATGAAGAATGTTTCCATTACACTGCAAAACCCAGGAGAAGAATCATCACCCAGGAAGCAAATCAAAACCTCAAAAGTTCCACAAACAAGTTATAAACCTTCAGAGTATTAACATCATCTGTTTGTGCAATGTCTCCGATTAGAGCTTACCCCAGTGGAAACGAATGGGAGGAAACCCGTACATGGCTTTTGCTGAAGGGTGCTCACACCTCAAACAGGATGTTTCTATGTTTTGCCTTCTCCTTGCTTACTGGGAAGATGGTAACAAAAGTGAGAAGATGTCTGTGTGTACACATGCATGCAAACAATGCAGATTAACAAAACAGATTTGGTTAACTCTAAGGAAAACAGGCATTTCATCTGGATTCCTAAGGTAAAGGAAGTATCTCCACTGACAGAGTTGATTGAGAAGGATTTAAACAGTCTGTAATCCCCAGAAGGGGAAATGTCACATTAGTGACAACCTTGAAAACCTTTACTTGTAACTACTACAAAGCTACTTCTGGGAAATCCACAATATGCTTTTATAGCATGATTATCTTACTGCTCCTTAAAACGGCAAGCCAGGTTGGAGATCACTTATACCACAGAGAATCACTGTCTGAGAATCTCACAGATACCTGATGAAACTCCTGATTTTTCTAGTTTTACATATATATATATATGCATATATATTATATATATATGAGTTTCTTCCATTTTATTTTTGTAAAGATGATCAAAACCAGACATAATTCTAGACAACATTTGTCACTGAGGGATTGGCTTTGTGAGAAAAGACAGTATTGCTCAAGAGAGTTACTTTGATTTAACCTAGAACAATTACTCTCAGCCTATCATTTGACTGGGGACATTCTGGAGACTGAAAAGCATTATCCTATGCTCAACATAGTAATACCACATTTGAAACACAGTGCATAAACTAACATATATGAGGTGATAACCATTGTCCTCAAAGTGGAGAGTACACGTGTGTGCCCAACAGTATTCTCATACAATCAACTCCTAAATGGCTTCACCCAAACCCCTGTAATTAAAGTAATGCTCATTCTGGATATTTACAGTAAAGACATAGAATAAAATCCTTTATGCTCTTATGATTGCCTATGCCATCCATTCTTTGTTATGGGGAGCACATCTGGGAGTTCACTTTGTTACAAACAGAATGTTACAGAACAAAAGAAAGCGACATGGAATTCTTCCCCACTGTAAATATCTTGTTACTGACAGTGCAGCATGGATGATCCCTAGATTTGCTGAGCAGGAAGAGGTATGCCATAGTCATCCAAATTCCAGGACCTGCTACTTCCAAAACCAATCAAAAACCAAAACCCAGGATTGATGCTCTTCTATACCAAAAAGCAACCTCAGGGATGGTGAAGAGGATTATGCTTGTTTCTCTGATGTTTTCCAAACAGATCTCACTTGATAAATTGCTTTCATGCTTTTATAACCACTTCACACTGGAGGCTGTTGTCCACCATCAGGAACACTTCACATGAGGAGAATGAAGAACAACTAAAAACAGGCCCACAGAGCCTTCCTGAAGAAAATAAGCATCCAAACTGACTCTAAACTCCAAGACAAGTGAACAGAAATTGGTCAACATTGTACTGAAAGGAAAACGCCTCCGAAAGCATCCTCCTAAGCAAACTACACACATGCAAAACCACAATGAACACACATGCAAAACCACCTTGCATGAACGGTTCGTTTCTACCAAATCTAAGAGGGAGGCAGTCTCAGGAGACAGCAATATGCATTTTGGCTAGCCCTTACTGGTCCTGTTTTCTCCTCACTCAAACATATGCTGAACTTGGAAGAAAGAGTGTGATAAATGTAAGGGAGCTGAGAAGGAATTCCTGTTATGTGGGAGAACTGCAAATGGAGTTAATAGCTGCTAATGCAAGACATTACACACAACGTAGGAAGGTGAGGAATAGGGTGGCATCGAGTGAGAAAGGTTTCTGAATATACTTGTAAATTTGAAGCCATGTGTAGTTTTGAAACCTCTTTAAGGAGCATACCACATGCTCACCATGATGTGCACTTGTTCATAACTCGAACCGCATTGCACTGTTTTAGCTTTAACCACACTGCCTTGTTTCAGCTTTCGCCACTCTGCTTTGCGTACGGCTTTAAGGTGTGACTGCAAAAATACTAAACTTCAATGCTAAAATCTAATTCAGCATTTACAATGTACCTCATGGTGGATTTTATAATTGTAAGAATCCCTGAACAACTGGACCTCTCCAAACTGAAACAACACTTACCTGCTCCTGTTAAATAACCCTGCCTCGCACTTAGGATGAGTTAGACATAAAGATGGTTGTTTTACTCCAGCAAAAGGACAGTTGAAAAGGACCAGGACCGATGTGTATAAACAAACACCTGAGAAGGGTAAGAACTTATAAAGCTCAAAGATCATGCTGGCATAAGAATAAATGGTCAGAAATAGGCTGTGAAGAAATTCAAGTTAGAAATGAAACAACCTGATGTTCTCAGATGAGAAGTCACAAGAGGATGACCTGCCTGTTTGCAAGAACAAGGGCGTGAATTCAAGTGACCCAGGATGCCTTGCACTTCCAGTCATCCATCCTAAAAACACAATGCATTTTAACACTCTTGCAAAATAACTGTATGTTAAATCCTGTTACAAATCTGCTCATCCAAAAAATGATATAGGCTATAAACAGTAAGAGAAATATTCTCACGAACTCGGATGTGAAGGAATTTCCAAAGGTTCCCCAAAAGTCATCAAGATGATGAAGGTTCCTTTCCAGCAACAGGTAGGGCTAAGGTAAACCTGCGTAAACCCCATTAGAGCAACAAACTTTGGAAGGTCCTTTCACTTATCAGTACTCCTATTCCTTCCCCTCAAAAATGAGGGGGAAAGAAGTGTAGACGCGGCATCCCTCACTATCACAGGACACAAACACCAAGCTTCTCATCTTTGATGCCTTTGGAATCTGTTTTAACTCTCCCTGCCACAGAGGCTCAAGAATATAATTCAGAAGAATAAGCCATGCACGTACAGGATACAGCAGTCAGCCAAAAGCCTGGCCCACTCACTGCCCCTTTTCACTGACTTTGATCACAATGATCTATCGACAACACACACAAATTTAGCAAGCACATGTGGAATATTCAATGGTTTGCTTCACGGGGTGTTTTACTCCCAGCTGTGAGACCAGCAACCTCTGCATTAGGGACATTCACACTAGGTAGGTGTCATGGGTTCAGCAGCAGCAGTCATTTTTCTTTAAGCAGTAGCTGGTGTAGTATTGTGTTATGGATTTTTAGTT